>JACBWV010000730.1:1843865-1973486 GCA_013435795.1 Chlamydomonas sp. ICE-L | reverse complement strand
CCACCCCCCCCTCCCACCAGACACCACTCCGCCCCCCCCCTTCCAACCGCCCCCCCCCCAGCCTGTATCCGCCAACTCTCCTCATCACTGAAAGCGGGATTTAGGCGCCCCCCCCCCCCCCACCCCCCCCACCCCCCCCCCCGCCCCCAACACCCCAACCCCCCCCCACCCCCACCCACCACCCAACCGAAGTGCCCCACAACCCACCGCCACCGCACACCCATCCCCCCCCCCCCCACCCCCCCCCCCGACACCTTGCGGTACGGTTCAGGCAAGTGAGGCTGCTGCCAGGGCCGCTGTTGAAGCTGCGTGGGCAGGGGAGGCGATGCAGGCAGAGAGCGATAAGCTAGGGCCCATCCTGACGGAGATATCTTGCCTAGCGCCCCCCTCGCCTCGCTATGCCACATACTATGAGGCCTACCTACGCAGGTAATGATAACGCCTGGTGGGGCGTGGTCTCAAGGGAGCCCCGTGTTTAGGCGGTAGGGAACGGGCTGATACTTTACCTGGACAAAGCTACCATGGCGAATGCAACACCGACAGCGACCGCGAACACTTAACCGCACCCGTGGGGATTTGAACCCGGCACCTACGTCGTTCAAGGAGCTCTGCCTTTGTGCCATTCGTAGAACAGGGATACCTTGGCAGGTATGGGAGTCCAGAGCAGGGTGCTACAAAGCGCGCGCGGCAGTGCAATTTCGCGCACACTTTTTGAGCCCCACTGCGTGTTTCGCGCAGTTTTTCAACACCCTTGTGGGCGCAGCACGCAGTTTTCGCGATTTGTACATAAAAAAGCGCTAACCAATTTGATGTTTGTGCGCTTCAAGCGCTGACCAATTTGACAAAATGTAGTATTCTGGTCCAGAGCATGCATGCGGTCGATGCTTGGGTGGGTGCGTGGTGCTTGATTTGTTGGGTGTCAGCTGGAGGCAGGGGAGATCAGCATGTGGGTGGTTGAGTGGGTGAGAGGTTGAGTAAATGGTTGAGTGTGTGAGTGTGTGTGCGTGTTGGTGGGTGGGTGGCCTTTTGTTGGGTGTGAGCTGGAGGCCGGGGATGTCACAGGGTGGGTGGTTGAGAGGTTGAGTGGGTGGTTGAGTGGGTGGGTGGGTGGTTGAGTGCGTGGGTGGGTGCTTTGTTGGGTGTGAGCTGGAGGCAGGGGACGTCAGCAGGTGGGTGGTTGAGTGGGTGGTTGAGTGGGTTGTTCAGTGAGTGGGTGAGTGAGTGAGTGAGAGGGTGGGTGGTTGACGCTTCAGCTCCCATCCGAGCGCTAACAACAGCGCACCTCCTTACAATGCTCCTCTTCTCTTTCACTGCCACAGGTTGTACAAGTACACTGTACCTACCCCCCTGCCCTCTCCCCCTCGCGAACAACAGCGCACCTTCCTTACAATGCTCCTCTTCTCTTTCACTGCCACAGGTTGTACAAGTACACTGTACCTACCCCCCTGCCCTCTCCCCCTCGCGAACAACAGCGCACCTTCCTTACAATGCTTCTCTTCTCTTTCACTGCCACAGGTTGCACAAGTACACCCTATCTGCCCCGGCCCCCTGGCCCTCTCCCCTCGCGAACAACAGCGCACCTTCCTTACAATGCTCCTCTTCTCTTTCACTGCCACAGGTTGCACAAGTACACCCTATCTGCCCCCCTGCCCTCTCCCCCTCGCGAACAACAGCGCACCTTCCTTACAATGCTCCTCTTCTCTTTCACTGCCACAGGTTGCACAAGTACACCCTATCTGCCCCCCTGCCCTCTCCTCCCCTCGCGAACACAGCGCACCTTCCTTACAATGCTCCTCTTCTCTTTCTTCACTGCCACAGGTTGCACAAGTACACCCTATCTGCCCCCTGCCCTCTCCCCCTCGCGAACACAGCGCACCTTCCTTCATGCTCCTCTTCTCTTCACTGCCACAGGTTGCACAAGTACACCCTATCTGCCCCGCTGCCCTCTCCCCCTCGCGAACAACAGCGCACCTTCCTTACAATGCTCCTCTTCTCTTTCACTGCCACAGGTTGCACAAGTACACCCTATCTGCCCCGCTGCCCTCTCCCCCTCGCGAACAACAGCGCACCTCCCTACAATGCTCCTCTTCTCTTTCACTGCCACAGGTTGCACAAGTACACCCTATCTGCCCCCCTGCCCTCTCCCGAGCGTGAACAACGGCGCACTGCCACCGCCCGCTTCTGCGCGGCCATGATAGCCGGCAGGCGGCCCAGCGCAGCGGAAGGTGGGGCTCACCAACAAGGCGCAAGTGTGGGCTGCACCACCACCGCCCCCTTCAAGTCTGCGCTCTCCCTGTTTGAGTCCGGCACCTCAGGAGAGGGACAGGAATCTGGCACTGACACTGAGACCCCCAGCAATGCCAGCAACACACTCAAGGCAGTCGATACAGTGGCTGCCAAGCTAGTCCACAGCTTCCCTTGGGATGCTAACGCCAGAGTCCAACTGGCTCTGCTCCGCCGCAGGTTGGTGGTTTTAGTTGGCTTTATTTTGATTTGTATGCCAGCAATGCCAGCAACGTGTTCAAGGCAGTAGACACAGTGGCTGCCAAGCTGGTCCACAGCTTCCCTTGGGATTCTAACGCCTGAGTCCAATTGGCTCTGCTCCGCTGCAGGTTGGTGGTTTTAGGTGGCTTTATTTTAATTTATATTCCTTGCGTGCTGCCAGCAATGCCAGCAATGCCAGCAACGCGCTCAAGGCAGTTGACACAGTCGCTGCCAAGCTAGTCCACAGCTCCCCTTGGGATGCCAACGCCTGAGTTCAATTGGCTTTGCTCCGCCGCAGGCTGGTGGTTTTAGGTGGCTTTATTTTAATTTATATTCCTTGCGTGCTGCCAGCAATGCCAGCAATGCCAGCAACGCGCTCAAGGCAGTTGACACAGTCGCTGCCAAGCTAGTCCACAGCTCCCCTTGGGATGCCAACGCCTGAGTTCAATTGGCTCTGCTCCGCCGCAGGTTGGTGGTTTTAGGTGGCTTTATTTTAATTTATATTCCTTGCGTGCTGCCAGCAATGCCAGCAATGCCAGCAACGCGCTCAAGGCAGTTGACACAGTCGCTGCCAAGCTAGTCCACAGCTCCCCTTGGGATGCCAACGCCTGAGTTCAATTGGCTCTGCTCCGCCGCAGGTTGGTGGTTTTACCTGGCTTTATTTTGATTTGAATGCCGTGCGTGCTGCCCCATTTGTCTAACCTAGAGTATAGTAGTTCATTTTAATTTAAAGTAATGTATAGTAAAGTAAGTATAGTAGTTTATAGTATTTTGTGCTAATGTAAAGTATAGTAATTTAGAGTAGTTTATAGTAATTTAAAGTAGTTTATAGTAATTCATAGTAGTTTATAGTAATTCATAGTCTAGTGATTCATAGTAGTCAGTAATAGTAGTTTATAGTAATTTATAGTTGTTCATAGTCTAGTAATTTAAAGTAGTTTATAGTAATTCATAGTAGTTTATAGTAATTCATAGTCTAGTGATTCATAGTAGTCAGTAATAGTAGTTTATAGTAATTTATAGTTGTTCATAGTCTAGTAATTTAGAGTAGTTTATAGTAATTCATAGTAGTTTAAAGTAATTCATAGTCTAGTGATTCATAGTAGTCAGTAATAGTAGTTTATAGTAATTTATAGTTGTTTATAGTCTAGTAATTTAGAGTAGTTTATAGTAATTCATAATAGTTTATAGTAATTCATAGTCTAATGATTCATAGTAGTCAGTAATAGTAGTTTATAGTAATTTATAGTTGTTCATAGTCTAGTAATTTAGAGTAGTTTATAGTAATTCATAGTAGTTTATAGTAATTCATAGTCTAGTGATTCATAGTAGTCAGTAATAGTAGTTTACAGTGATTTATAGTTGTTCATAGTCTAGTAATTTATAGTAGTTTATAGTAATTCATAGTAGTTTATAGTAATTCATAGTCTAGTGATTCATAGTAGTCAGTAATAGTAGTTTATAGTAATTTATAGTTGTTCATAGTCTAGTAATTTAGAGTAGTTTATAGTAATTCATAGTCTAGTGATTTATTGTACTTATAGTCAGTAATAGTAGTTATAGTAATTTATAGTAGTTGATAGTAATTTATAGTATAGTAATTTTAGTAGTTCAAAGTTATTTATAGTATAGTAATTTATATGATAGTAATTCATAGAGCAAGTATTTGAGAACCCTTCCTTGTTTGGTAGCAAATCGGCTGTTTGACGATACAAGTAAATTCAGTATAACATATACATGTAGACAACTCAGCCCCTTTCAGCGAATCAATTGGTCTAGTGGCACCAAATCGCTTTGAGGATGCAGGGTCGTGGGTTCGATTCCCCCTACGGTCGCCCTGAGCGTTGCAGGTCGTTGTCAACCGCGATGGTAGCTTGTCCAGTTGAGGTAGAAGACCGCTCTCTACCCGCGTACGACAGGTTCCCTTAATACCACGCCCCGCCAGGCGTTATCATTACCTTGTTTATAAAACTCAGAACACATATATAAACTCATTACACATGTATATATGCTGCAGGCAGTCCTTGTCTGAAGTGGCAGCAACTGTGGACGGGGCGAAGCACACACATATATATATATATATATTAATCAGTACACATATATGTACGCTGCAAGCGGTCTTTGTCTGCAGTGGCAGCACCTGTGGACGGGACGAAGTACACATCTATATATATATAAATAAATCATGGTCGTGGTGGTCGTGGTGGTGTCATCGCGTAACCGACTTAACCGACTTCCCGCCCAGCCATTTCCCGCCCAGCCAATTCCCGCTCAGCCAATTCAGCTTTTAATCCCTCCTGCTTCAACTTCTGCCTGATTGGCCTCCTGCGAATTCTGCCTTATGCAACCTTCGCCTCCTGCGTATTCTACCTGTTGCGCATCCTGCCCGATTTCTCCTTTTCCCGCCTGAGTTCATCCACCTGATTTCGGTAGCGCTACAGTTCGTCTTCCTACAAGCTTTTCCCCCTGCATCTCTGCAAGACCTTTCCCTTGCGTCAAGAGACCTGTCGCTCCGCACAACGGGAGGTGACGTGGTGAGTCAGCCGACCTGTCAGAAATGTCCGAATCGCATCCATCCCATGTCACAAACTTGACTGCAAATTCTTCCCACTGCATTGAGAAACATGTCGCTCCGCATTGTGCCATAGCAAGTACGCATCAAAGTTGACCGAATGAAAAATCTCGCTGAGCATTCTCGCCCCAACTTGACCGAACATCTCAAATCAGCAACTTGACTGCAACTTCTTCCCACTGCATCGAGAAACATGTCGTCGCTGTGCATTGTGCTATAGCGAGCACGCGGCAAAGTTGAATGGATGAACCTAGCGATGTTTCCAAGTCTCAGATCGAGTTGACTTCGGGAGCAGTTGCGGTTAACAGGATTGTTCTTCGGCCGAACTGAATACATGCTCGCTAAAAAGATGCTTTAGTTATGTAAAGGTTGCGATTGCGCAGGTTCAGCTTTTTCAGTGGGGTCGACTATCGATCACAGCTGAGGTGGCAGGGAAGCAGGTCCGATGCTTTTAGCAGAGTCGGATGATGCGCAAACGTTGTCGATGCTCTTCGTCCCGTTTGCCTTTCAGCTATGGCAAAGCCCACAGCTGAAGTGGAGGGAGGCAGATATGGAGTGTGTGTGCTGGTGGGTGCGTGTAGGAGGGAGGGGAGGGATGAGAGTGGGGAGAGGGTGGGGGCTGGTGGGATGCTGGGGTAGGGGAAGGGATGGAGTCAGGAAATATGTCAGGAAGAGTAAGGGAGTATGTTTGTGGGCGGGGTTACATGGTTGGGTGGGAGTGGAGATAACTGGGGGGGGGGGGGGGGGAGGGGGGGAGGACGGTGGTGTTTGTGTGCTTGTGGGTGCACAAGGGAGACCATCGCAAATCCGTCAATGTTTGAAGTTGCATGCACTGCAGAGAAAACCGTTTTGCAACCCAGCCCAAAAGAGGTGTGGCCAACGGGAGGGAAGGGGGGAGGGGGCGGATAATGGTTTGGTGGTGGTGGTGTGTGAATGGGGGGGGGGCTTCAAGTGTAAACCATTATGTAACCAGCTCCCAATAGGTGTGGCCAAAGGCCAAACGGGCACCGTACTATGATTGGTGTGTGTGTGTGTGTGGGGGGGGGGGGGGGGGGGGGGGGGGGTCTTCGTGAGAGTAGGTGTGGCCATATGTATATATATATATATATATATATATTACTCAGTATACATATATGTACGCTGCAGGCGGTCCTTTGTCTGGAGTGGCAGCACCTGTGGACGGGACAAAGTACACACATATATACATATATATATATATATATATATATATATATATATATATATATATATATATAATAGTACAGTAGCCCGTGTGGCCGGTGGCCACCCCCCACCCCCACGCCCCCACCCAGGCCATGGGTCCTAGTCTGGTTTGGGTTACATAACGGGTAAACGCCCTTGTATGCCCCCCCTCCCCCCCCCCCCCCCCCCCCCCTCCCTTACACACAGTCAAGAAATCAGCCATCTCAGCCCTTGCTCGACGCTCCCCTGCCTCTCCCCCCCCCCCCCCCCCCCCCCCCCCCCCCCCCCCCCGCACACACACTTCTTCTCCTACCTATTCCCCTTCTGCTTCAGGTGTGGCCTCCCACCCTGCCATACACACATACCATCCCCCCCCCCCCCCACATTCTGACCTCTCCTACCCCTCACCCACCCCATCCACACGCACTCTCTTTCTCTCACCTTCCCCCAACCACCAACACGCACACACAATCTTCTTCTCCCTACCTCGTACCCTTCACTTCACCCTGTGGGATTCAATCGTGCAGAAAGAGGGAACCGCTGTGCTTCGAACCTACCAACATTGCGAGCGCTCAGTCGCTCAGATTCTGATCGCCCCGAGAACACCGGACCGGTGCAATTGCATGGCTACAAACCTGCAGCTTCGTCTTCTCGTACAGTGCCCCAATCGAGACTCGATCAACTCAGAACAGCAAAAATCGCAGCAACGTACTTCATATTCTATACAACGAAAAGAGCTTGCAAAGATGGGATGATCGTGGCAAGCGCGAGAGTGTCCAGGGGGACGGGATGGCCATGGCGATCTGAACAAAGGTAATTAATCGCAACTGGATGCCAATCACTACGAATGTGATGCGATGGCATGGCAAAATTGCGCATGCGTGAGATGAATGGTGGCAACGCTCGCAGACGGAGAAAAAGCATCACGATATGAAGGTCTGGCTTGATTATGATCCTGGCATAATTCCTCAGGCTGGGCAGCATCGTCTTAGCGCCTGGATTGGTTACCAGCTTCGTGTTCCTCCTTAGGCACGGTAGCTCGTTCCTGACTCCTTGCGAGATTACCAGCATGACGTAGCTCCTCGGATCGGGCAGCGCGGGCATCACGTCGACGCTTGTTGGCTATTTCCCTGTCTTCCTTGCTCTGGCAAGCTCGCTTTGAGCGCTGGCTGGCGTTTTTGCGGGCCCTCCTGTCCATTATGACCGTTGCCATGCATCATGGTCGCATTATCCGTGAAGAACTGAAAGCTACTATTCCGAGCGCCATGCCAAGCCATATGAGGGTCGGCTGGTGACCTCCGAGGAGAGGATCTTCTGATTCTAAATGTCTTGCCGTCATAGTATCGGAGGCAATTGTGGACTTGCTATGAGCGCGCGCGCTTAGATTAGCGAATCTGCAGTTTTGGTGTTTGAAAATTCCGCTAGGCGGGGAGTTGCTGGTTGGGTGAACGAAAAGTCGGTTGCAAGTCGGTTACACTTCGCATGTGGGCACGCGATGATGACACCACCACGACCACCGCGACCACCACGACCATGATTTCTTTATATATATAGATATATATATATTACTCAGTACACATATATGTACGCTGCAGGCGGTCTTTGTCTGCAGTGGCAGCACCTGTGGACGGGACGAAGTACATATATATATTTATGTATACTCAGTACACATGTATATACACTGCAGGCGGTCCTTGTCTGCAGTGGCAGCGCCTGTGGATGGGGCGAAGTGCAGCATTGTGGCAAGCGCTGTGCATGTTAAAAGGAAGAAGGTTGTGCCGGCAGCTGAGAAAAGCAAGGCGTTACTGAAGGTGTGACTTCCCTCCCTCTCCCCTCCCCACCTCCCCTCCTCCCTCCCTCCTCTCCCACTCCCTTCCCACTTCCTTTCCACTCCTTCCCACTCCCCCCCCCCCCCCCCCTCCTCCTCCCCCCTCCTCCCTTTTCTCCTTCACCTCCCCACTTCAAAGTATGACCCCCCCCACACACACCATGCGATCTTCCATCCCCACCCACCACCCCACCTGCACCCTTGTCCTGAATAGATGCTTGTCAGTGGAATACAATCAGGCTGTGTGAGTGCAGCAGGATGGCTAGCTGCTGCTGAGCTTAGCCCCCCCCCCCCCCCCCCCCCCCCCCCCCACACACACACACCACCACACACACACAACACATACACACACAAACACAAACCCCTCTCCCTGTCCTCCTTCCCCTACCCACCCTACCCCCCACCCCCTTCACCCCCTTCCCCTGCACAGCTGCTTCTTAGTTGACTCCTTGATCAGGTGTCGTGAGTGCATCAGACTGGCTGGCGGCTGCTGAGCTTAGCCCCCCCCCTCCCCCCCCCCCCCCTCCTTACACACACACACAAACCCCCTCCCCCTGTCCTCCTTCCCCTTCACCCCTTGCCATGCACAGCTACTTCTTAGTGGACTACAATCAGGCGTTGCGAGTGCAGCAGGCTGGCTTGCGGCTGCTGAGCTTAGCACACACACACACACACACACACACACACACACACACACACCCAACCCCCAACCCTATCCCCCTTCAAACCCACTCCCAACCCTATCCCCTTCCCCCCTCCCCTTTCCTCCTTCCCCTCCCCACATCAAAGACCCCACATCAAAGTATGCCCCCCCCCCACTCACCCACCCACACACACCACCTGTCCACCCCTTGCCCTGAACAGCTGCTTCTGAGTTGACTACTTCAGGTGTCGTGAGTGCAGCAGGCTGGCTGGCTGCTGCTGAGCTTTGCCCCCCCCCCCCCCCCCCCCCCCCCCTCCCCCCCCCAACCACCCACCCAACCACACCGCCCACACACAAACCCCTCCCCCTGTCCTCCTTCCCCTACCCACCCTATCCCCCACCCCACCCACCCCCTTCACCCCTTGTCCTGAACAGCTGCTTCTGAGTAGACTACAATCAGGCGTCGTGAGTGCAGCAGACTGCTTGGCGGCTGCTGAGCTTACCCCCCCCCCCCCCCCCCCCCCCCCCCCCCCCCCCTCCCCCCCCCCCCCCACACACACAAACCCCTCCCCCTGTCCTCCTCTCCCAACCCACCCTACCCTCCACAGCACCCACCTCCTTCACCCCTTGCCCTGCACAGCTGCTTCTGAGTGGACTACAATCAGGCGTCGTGAGTGCAGCAGGCTGGCTGGCTGCTGCGGAGCTTAGGCTGATGGAGGCCGCCTCGTCCACCTCCCCAGCCCAAGAGTCACTGGAGCAAGCAGCATACGCAGCTGGGCAAGGTCTGCAAATAGCCACACAAAACAACCTAGCAGGCACCGAGCGCATGCAGCAGGCAAGCTCACTGCTCCAGCTAGCGCTTGCAAGGGCTCATTTGGGCCTCGGGGATCTGGATGCTGCGCAAGGGGTGCTCACTACGCTGGCTAGAGGAGCTGGAGATGCAGGCACGGCAGAAGCGGCAGGCGCAGGGGGGCAGCTCACACCCTTCTCTGCAATTGCTGGCATGCCTGCAGTTGACGTCCAAAGCCAATGCACCCGCTACCTGGCCATGTTCTTCATCAAGCGCGGTCTACGGCCAGTGGCTGTTAATATGTATGCGGGACTTGTGGCAGGCGCTGGCTCTAGTCAGGAAGCCTGGGCCCATGCTGAGTACGGAGCCCTGAAGCTTGCTGATGGAGAGGCTGAGGTAGGTGGTAATACGGTACTAAACGCCTTAAGGCGCCTAACCTAATGGTCTGAGGCTTCAAAGATGTATGCCGGTCTTGTGGCAGGCGCTGGCTCTAGTCAGGAAGCCTTGAACCATGCCGAGTAAGGAGCCCTGCAGCTTGTAGATGGAGAGGCTGAGGTAGGTGGTAGTATGGTAGTATGCTACTAAACGCTTTAAGGCGCCTAACCTAACGGTCTGAAGCTTTGATGGTGTATGATGGTCTTGTGGCAGGCGCTGGCTGTAGTCAGGAAGCCTGGGCCCATGCCGAGTACGGAGCCCTGCAGCTTGTAGATGGAGAGGCTGAGGTAGGTGGTAGTATGGTAGTATACACCTCAAGGTGCATAACCTAACGGTCTGGGGCTGTTAATATGTCTGAAGGTCTTGTGGCAGGCGCTGGCTCTAGTCAGGAAGCCTGGGCACATGCTGAGTACCGAGCCCTGGTGCTTGCTGATGGAGAGGCTGAGGTAGGTGGTAGTGTGGTAGTATGCTACTAAACGCTTTAAGGCGCCTTATCCAACGGTCTAGGGCTTTGAAGGTGTCTGAGGGATTTGTGACAGGCGCTGGCTCTAGTCAGGAAGCCTGGGCCCATGCCGAGTACAGAGCCCTGAAGCTTGCTGATGGAGAGTCTGAGGTAGGTGGTAGTGTGGTAGTATGGTAGCATGGTAGTATACGCCTCAAGGCGCCTAACCTAACAGTCTGAAGCTTTGATGGTGTATGACGGTCTTGTGGCAGGCGATGGCTGTAGTCAGGAAGCCTGGGCCCATGCCGAGTACGGAGCCCTGAAGCTTGCTGATGGAGAGGCTGAGGTAGGTGGTAGTATGGTAGTATGGTAGTACACGCCTCAAGGCGCCTAACCTAACGGTCTGAAGCTTTGATGGTGTATGACGGTCTTGTGGCAGGCGATGGCTGTAGTCAGGAAGCCTGGGCCCATGCCGAGTACGGAGCCCTGCAGCTTGCAGATGGAGAGGCTGAGGTAGGTGGTAGTAAGGTAGTTTGGTAGTTACGCCTCAAGGCGCCTAACCTAACGGTCTGAAGCTTTGATGGTGTATGACGGTCTTGTGGCAGGCGATGGCTGTAGTCAGGAAGCCTGGGCCCATGCAGAGTTCGGAGCCCTGCAGCTTGCAGATGGAGAGTCTGAGGTAGGTGGTAGTATGGTAGTTTGGTAGTATACGCCTCAAGGCGCCTAACCTAACGGTCTGAAGCTTTGATGGTGTATGACGGTCTTGTGGCAGGCGCTGGCTGTAGTCAGGAAGCCTGGGCCCATGCCGAGTACGGATCCCTGCCGCTTGCAGATGGAGTGGCTGAGGTAGGTGGTAGTATGGTAGTTTGGTAGTATACGCCTCAAGGTGCCTAACCTAACGGTCTGAAGCTTTGATGATGTGTGAAGATCTTGTGGCAGGCGCTGGCTCTAGTCTACAACCCTGGGCCCATGCTGAGTACAGAGCCCTGATGCTTGCAGTTGGAGAGGCTGAGGTAGGTCGCGTCTTTGTACTAAACGCCTCTTAGCCACTTAGCAGATGATTTGGATTTGGGTTTTCAAATCAATATGTAGTTCGAAGTTAGTACCTCGAACTTGAGAATTTGGCCTGATAATTCTGACATTTGGGGCTGAGAATCAAGATTTCGGAGAATTTTGAGAGTTGTCGGAAATTTGCCCTGAAAAAGTGTAGGTACGAACTACGAACTATGAGGCCCAAATCCAAATCATCCTCTGAATTGCTGTAAGGCGTCTTACCGACTGCAGAATAAAATTCGTCCATCTTTCCTTTACCCAAGCCACTTACACGCCTTAACAACCACAATATGATATAAAATCTAAAGCCTCACACACACTGAGAATAGCCTGCACCCGGTCCGCATGCAGGTAGCTAGGCAGCACCTTAAGACCTCTCTCTCTTCAAGACCTCAGCCACCTACACGCCTAAACAACTACAATACGATTTATAATCCAAAGCCTCACGCACACTGAGAATAGCCTGCACCCTGTCCGCATGTAGGTAGCTAGGCAGCATCTGGAAACCTCTCTAGGTGCCGCCTAGCTACCTAGAAAGGTCTCATTATATTTAATTTATCTCTGCCCATCAACCTAGCCCTTACACCCCTTAACAACCGGAATATGATGTATAATCCCAAGCCTCACACACGCTGAGAATAGCCTGCACCCGGTCCGCATGCAGGTAGCTAGGCAGCACCTGGAGACTTCTCTCTCCATTACTTCGACGGCTCAAGGCACATCTCTAACCCCGACCGAAGCTGCCGCTGCCAGGCTGTCGCTTGCACAAGCGTACTGGGCACTGGGCGGAGAGATGCGTACCGCCCGTGGCAAGTACGCCCAATCCAACCTGTTGGCCGCAGCTGCAGAGCCAGGTCAGCATCAGGCCATGACTTTCAGCTGGCTGGGAAAGTGGTATGCGGAGGCTGCAGGGGACAAGGCACGCGCTGCCAAATGTCTCCAGAAATCAGTCACACTGGATCCGATGCAGGTGCGCTACTGCATTGCTGTTTTTGGTGTTTGTAGGTAGGCGGTAGGTGGTAATCTGTTGTTGAGCTAGTAGGTTGATAGGTTGGTTGGTAGGTTGTTGTTGGCGCTGCCAAGTGTCTCAAGAAATCAGTCACACTGGATCCTATGCAGGAGCGCTGCTGCTTTGTTGTTTTTGGTGTTTGTAGGTAAGCGGTAGGTGGTATTCTATTGGTGAGCTGGTTGGTTGGTAGGTTGGTAGGTTGTTGTTGGCGCTGCCAAGTGTCTCAAGAAATCAGTCACACTGGATCCTATGCAGGAGCGCTGCTGCTTTGTTGTTTTGGTGTTTGTAGGTAAGCGGTAGGTGGTATTCTATTGGTGAGCTGGTTGGTTGATAGGTTGGTTGGTAGGTTGGTAGGTTGTTGTTGGCGCTGCCAAGTGTCTCAAGAAATCAGTCACACTGGATCCTATGCAGGAGCGCTGCTGCTTTGTTGTTTTTGGTGTTTGTAGGTAAGCGGTAGGTGGTATTCTATTGGTGAGCTGGTTGGTTGATAGGTTGGTTGGTAGGTTGGTAGGTTGTTGTTGGCGCTGCCAAGTGTCTCAAGAAACCAGTCACACTGGATCCTATGCAGGAGCGCTGCTGCTTTGTTGTTTTTGGTGTTTGTAGGTAAGCGGTAGGTGGTATTCTATTGGTGAGCTGGTTAGTTGATAGGTTGATTGGTAGGTTGGTAGGTGGTATTCTATTGGTGAGCTGGTTGGTTGATAGGTTGGTTGGTAGGTTGGTCGGTGGTATTCTATTGGTGAGCTGGTTGGTTGATGGGTTGGTTGGTAGGTTGGTAGGTTGGTAGGTGGTATTCTATTGGTGAGCTGGTTGGTTGATAGGTTGGTTGGTAGGTTGGTAGGTGGTATTCTATTGGTGAGCTGGTTTGTTGATAGGTTGGTTGCTGTGTTGCTCTTGGCGCACAACTCCCCCCCCACCACCCACCACCCACCACCCACCCACACAACTCTCTGTCACAATCTTTGACTTGGCCTCGTGCTACCCAGGTTCTGAAATGGGCACCAATCCTAGAGCACTTACCTGCAAAGCAGAGGCAGCTGCTACCCCCCCCCCCCCCCCCCCCCCCCCCCCCCCCCCCCCCCCCCCCCCCCCCCCCCCCCCTTCCCCACACACACAACTCCCTGTCACAAGCATTGGCTTTGCCTCTTGCCCAAGTGTGTCTAGAAGGCAACCACCCTGGGTCCTATGCTGGTGCGCTGGTGCATTGTTGGTATTGGTGTTTGCAGGGAGGTGATGGGTGGTGGTAGGTGGTAGTACCTTGGTAGGCTGTTAGTATTGGTAGTATGTTGCTAGGTTGTCGGTGTGATGTGATGTGACGACGTTGTTGCTGTTGGTGCTACTAAGTGTCGACCGAGGTCGGCCACCCTGCATCCTACGAAGGAGTGCAGCTACATTGTTGGTTGGTAGGTGTTAGTACCTTGGTAGGCTGTTGTTGGTAGCAGCATGTTTGTAGGTTGTTGGTGTGATGTGATAAAGTTGTTGCTGTTGGTACTGCTAAGAGTTTGCTGCAATGTTAGAGGTGGTAGGTGGTAGCTCCTCGGTAGGCTGTTAGTATTGGTAGCAGGGTACTTCCATTGACCAAATTGGACAGCGCTTAAGCGCACTTGAAAAAATTAAACTTTGCTTTGCAGTGCAAAAAGCGCAAAAATTGCTTGCTGCGCCCACAGGCGGTTGCAAAAAACTGCGAGAAACGCGCAGTGGGGCTCAAAAAGGCAGCCCGCCAGCGCGCAAAAGCGCGCGCATGGAAGTTCCCTGATTGGTAGTATGTTGGTAGTTTGTTGTTGGTGTGAGATGATGTGATGTGATGTGATGTGATGTGATGTGACAACGTTGTTACTGTTGGTGCTGCTAAGTGTCACCTGAGGTCGGTCACCCTGCATCCTATGCACGTGTACTGCTGCACTGTTAGAGTTGTCCACGTGTACTGCTGCATTGTTAGACTTGGTCGGTGGTAGGTCGGAGTACCTTGGTAGACTGTTAGTATTGGGAGAATGTTGGTATGTTGATGCTGGTACTACGTTGATAGGTTGTTGTGGTTGGTGTTTGAGAAGGTTGTTTTTGTTAGCGCTGCTGTGTGGCTGTTCGTAGATTGTTGTTGGTAGGTTGTATACAGGTTTTCAGGTTTATACCAAACCAAACCAAACCAACCCTAAACCCAAACCAAACCAAACCAAACCAAACTAAACCCAAACCAAACCAAACCAAACCAACCCTAAACCCAACCCAACCCAACCCAACCCAACCCAACCCAACCCAACCCAACCCAACCCAACCCAACCCACGACCCACGACCCACGACCCACGACCCACGACCCACGACCCACGACCCACGACCACGACCCACGACCCACGACCCACGACCCGCGACCCGCGACCCGCGACCCGCGACCCACGACCCACGACCCACGACCCACGACCCACAACCCACGACCCACGACCCGCGACCCGCGACCCGCGACCCACGACCCACGACCCACGACCCACGACCCACGACCCACGACCCACGACCCACGACCCACGACCCACATCCCACATCCCACATCCCACATCCCACATCCCACATCCCACATCCCACATCCCACAAACCAAACCAAACCAAACCAAACCAAACCAACCCTACCCAACCCAGCCAACCCAACCCTACCCAACCCAACCCAACCAAACCAAACCAAACCAAACCAAACCAAACCAAACCCATCCAACCATCCCAACCCAACCCAACCCAACCCAACCCAACCCAACCCAACCCAACCCAACCCAACCCAACCCAACCCAACCCATGGCCTATGATAGGAGGAAGCTGGCCATGCTCTGATCAACCTGTTGCTGGAGGCGGGAGATATATCAGCTGCCACATCAGTATGCCAGGTAATTGTTTTTGGCAGTACCCCCTAGGGGTGGGTGGGTTGGGTTGGGTTGCGGGAGATATATCAGCTGCCACATCAATATGCCAGGTACAAAAATATTCTTGGCAGTACCCCCTTTAGTGTGGGTGGGTGGGTGGGTGGGTGGGTGGCGGTTGTGTTGGTTTGTGGGGAATATGTCAGTTGCCACATCAATATGCCAGGTACAAAAATATTTTTGGCAGTACCCCCATTAGTGTGGGTATGTGGGGGTTGGTTTCATGGGTGGGTGTAGGTGTGGGTGGGTGTGGGTTGGTTTGGCGGGTGGGTGTAGGTGGGCGGGGGGGGGCAGGAGTGGGTTGGGTTGGTCTGCAGGGGATAGTCAGCTGCCACATCAATATGCCAGGTAAGTCAATTTCTTTGGCAGTGCCCCCTTTAGGTGTGGGTGGGTGGAGGGTGGATTGGTGGGTGGGTGTAGGTGGGGGTGGGGGCAGGGATGGGTTGGGTTGGTCTGCAGGGGATACGTAAGCTGCCACATCAACATGCCAGGCAAGTCAATATCTTTGGCAGTGCCCCCTTTAGTGTGGGTAGGTGTGAGTTGGTGGTGGTTGGGTTGGTTTGGTTTTCGGGAGATATGTCAGTTGCCACATCAATCTGTGATGTAATTGTTTTTAGTAGCAGGCAGCAGCAGTACAGTTTAGTAGCAGGCAGCAGCAGTACAGTTTAGTAGCAGGCAGCAGCAGTACAGTTTAGTAGTAGGCAGCAGGGCAGCAGTACCCTTTTTAGTGGGGGTAAGTGGGGTGGGTGGGTGGGGGTGGGGTTGCAGGAGATATGTTGTTTGCCACATCAATATGCCAGGTAAACCATGTACTGCAGTACCCCCTTAAGGTGTGTGTGTGGGTGTGGTGGGGGGCGTGGGGGTGGGGTGTGGGTGGGGGGTGTAGGTGGGGGTTGGGTTGGTGTGCGGGGGATATGTTGTTTGCCACATCAATATGCCAGGTAAACCATGTACTGCAGTACCCCCTTAAGGTGGTGTGTGTGTGGGGGGTGGGTGGGGGGTGGGGGGTGGGGGGGGGTGGGGGGTGTAGGTGGGGGTTGGGTTGGTGTGCGGGGGATATGTGTTTGCCACATCAATATGCCAGGTAAACCATGTACTGCAGTACCCCCTTAAGGTGTGTGTGTGTGGGGGTGGGGTGGGGGTGGGGTGGGGTGGGGGGGGGGTGTAGGTGGGGGTTGGGTTGGTGTGCGGGGGATCGTTGTTTGCCACATCAATATGCCAGGTAAACCATGTACTGCAGTACTCCCTTAAGGTGTGTGTGTGTGGGGGGGGGGGGGGGGGGGGGTGGGGGGGGGGGGGTGTAGGTGGGGGTTGGGTTGGTGTGCGGGGGATATGTCAGTTGCCACATCAATATGCCAGGTAAACAAATATTGTATGTGTAACCCCCTTCAGTGTGGGTACGTGTGGGTGGGGTTGGTTTGTTTTTTCGGAGATACGTTAGCTGCCACATGAATATGCCGGCTAGGACAATATTTTTGGCAGTACCCCCTTTAGAGTGGGTAGGTGTGGGTGGGTGGGTGGGGGGTTGGGTTGGGTTGCAGGGGATACGTTAGCTGCCACATGAATATGCCGGCTAGAACAATATTTTTGGCAGTACCCCAGTTGTGTGGGTAGGTGTGGGTAGGTGGGGGCTGGGTTGGTTTGCGGGGGATTCGTTAGCTGCCACATCAATATGCCAGGTCAAAACATTTTTTTCGCAGTACCCCCTTAAGTGTGGGTACGTGGGGGTGGGTGAGTGGGGGCAGGATTTGGTTGGGTTGGGTTGCAGGGGATGTGTCAGTTGCCACATGAATATGCCAGGTAATATTTCCCCCGCAGTATCCCCTTTAGTGTGGGTACGAGGGGGTGGGTGAGAGGGGGCAGGGTTGGGTTGGGTGGGGTTGCAGGGGATGTGTCCGTTGCCACATGAATATGCCAGGTAATTTCCCCCCCGCAGTATCCCCTTTAGTGTGGGTATGTGGGGGTGTAGGTGTGGGTGGGGGCAGGGTTGGGTTGCAGGGGATACGTTCGTTGCCTCATCAATATGCCGTCTAGAACAATATGTTTGGCAGTACACCATTAGTGTGGGTGGGAGGGGACGTGGGTGGGGGTGGGGTTGGGTTTGCGGGAGAATTAGTCATTTTGCCAATCAATTTGCAGGTAAACAACGTGTTTAGGGTGGGTAGGTGGGGGTGGTTGGGTTGGTTGTGCAGGCATATTTCAGCTGCCACATCAATTTGCAGGTAAACAAATATGGATTTCAATAAACCCCTTTAGTGTGGGTAGGTGGGGGTGGTTGGGTTGGTTTGCAGGGCATATTTCAGCTGCCACATCAATTTGCCAGGTAAACAAATATGTATTTCAGTAACCCCTTTAGTGTGGGTAGGTGGGGTTGGTTGGGTTGGTTTGCAGGGCATATTTCAGCTGCCACATCAATTTGCCAGGTAAACAAATATGTATTTCAGTAACCCGTGGTGTGGTAGGTGGGGTTGGTTGGTTGTGTTGGCAGGGCATATTTTTCGCTGCCACATCAATTTGCAGTACAAAATGTATTTCAGTAACCCCTTTAGTGTGGGTAGGTGGGGTTGGTTGGGTTGGTTTGCAGGGCATATTTCAGCTGCCACATCAATTTGCCAGGTAAACAAATATGTATTTCAGTAACCCCTTTAGTGTGGGTAGGTGGGGTTGGTTGGGTTGGTTTGCAGGGGTTATTTCAGCTGCCACATCTTTACGCCAGGTAAAAAATATTTTTTGCATACCCCCCTTTAGTGTGGGTATGTGGGTGTGGGTGGGTGTGGTGGTTGGTCTGGTTTGCAGGGGATATGTCAGTTGCCACATCTATCTGCCGGCTAGAACTATATTGTTGGCAGTACCCCAGTAGTGTGGGTAGGTGTGGGTGGTGGTTGGGTTGGTTTGGTTTCCAGGAGATTTGTCAGCTGCCACATCAATATGCCAGGTAATTGATTTTGGCAGAACCCCCTTTAGTGTGGGTAGGTGTGGGTTGGTTTGGTGGGTGGGTGTGGGTTGGGTTGGGTTGGGTTGCGGGGGATATGTTAGTTGCCTCATCATAATGTCATGTGTGTCAATATTTATTGCAGTACCCCCTTTAGGTGTGTATGTGTGTGGGTGTGTGTGGGTGTGTGTGTGTGGGTGGGGGGGTGGGGGGGTGGGGGTAGGTGTGGGCTGGTTTGGTGGGTGGGTGTAGGTGTGGGTTGGGTTGGGTTGCGGGTGATATGTCAGTTGCCACATCAATATGCCAGGTATGTCAATATTTATTGCAGTACCCCCTTTTAGGTGTGTATGTGTATGTGTGTGTGTGTGTGTGTGGTGTGGGGGGGGGGGGGTGTAGGTGTGGGCTGGTTTGGTGGGTGGGTGTAGGTGTGGGTTGGGTTGGGTTGGTTTGCGGGGGATATGTCAGTTGCCACATCAATATGCCAGGTATGTCAATATTTATTGCAGTACCCCCTTTAGGTGTGTACGTGTGTGTGGGTGGGTGGGTGGGTGGGTGGGTGTGGGGGGGGTAGGTGTGGGTTGGTTTGGTGGGTGGGTGTAGATGTAGGTGTGGGTTGGGTTGGTTTGCGGGGGATATGTCAGCTGCCACATCAATATGCCAGGTATGTCAATATTTATTGCAGTACCCCCTTTAGGTGTGGGTAGGTGTTGGTTGGGATGGGTTGCGGGGGATACGTTAGTTGCCACATCAAATGCGATGCAGTTGCTTTTAGTTGCAGGCAGCAGCAGTACAGTTTAGTAGTGGGCAGCAGGGCAGCAGTACCTCCTTTAGTGTGGGTAGGTGGGGCATGGTGCAGGCTAGCTATGTTACAGCTATTTTAACTCTCTTCCCATGCCTTCCTTTGCCCTCCCCCCCACCCCAATGCCCAACCCCCCAACCCTCAACTCTCCACCCCCCCTGCACCCCACCCTCAACCCCCCCTGCACCCATCCCCCAACCCCAACCCCCCTGCACCCAACACCACCCCCAAATCTCCACCCCCCCATCCCCCACCCACCCAACCCCACCCCCCACGCCCAACCCCACCTCCAACCCTCCAGGACACCACTCAAAATCAGTCAAGGCACACTGGGCATGGGTGCCAGGCTACCTGTTACAGCTATTTATACTCTCATCCCTCGCCGTCCTTTGCCCCCCCCCCCCCCCCCCCCCCCAAAGCCCCCCAACCCCCACCCCCATGACACCACAATCAAAATCAGTCAAGCACACTGGCATGGTGCAGCTAGCAATGTGTACTTCTTTACATGCCTGTCCGTTGCCCCCAACCCCCCCACCCCAACCCACAACACCCCCCAACCCCCAACTCTCCCCCCCTCCTGCCTCTCCCACCCCCCCCCATCCCACCCCAACCCTCGCAGACATCACAGCAAAAATCGTCAGGCACACTGGGCATGGTGCAGGCTAGCTATGTAACAGCTATGTGTACTCTCTTTACACGCCTTCCTTTGCCCCCCAACCCCCCCCACCCCACCCCCCCCAACCCCAACTCCTCCCCCCAACTCTCCCCCCCCTCCGGCTTTCCGACCCCCCCCCCCCACCCCCATACCCCCAGGACATCACATAAAATCGAGTCAAGCCCACTGGCGTGGTGCGCTTAGCATGTGACAGGGGCTGCTCTCTCCTTCGAGGCTTCCCTCCCAACCTTCCAGCACGCCATTCGCAGCCTGGCGGCCTTGAAGGATACTTGTACCGAGGCCACGTCAGCTAGCGCCGCCATGTGGGAGGGGATGGCGGCATCATATCAACAGCTAGGACGCCACCAGGCTGCTATCAAGGTGTGTGGGTGTGGGTGTAGGTGCCTAGTGGTGGGAGTGTGCATGTGTGTGTATGTGTGCCTAGTGTGTGTGTAAGTGTGTAGGTGTGCATGTGGGAGGGGGTGGTGGCATCATATCAACAGCTGGGACGCCACCAGGCTGCTATCAAGGTGTGTGGTGGTGGGGGTAGGTGCCAGTGGTGGATGTGCATTGTGTGTAATGTGTCCTAGTGTGTATAAGTGTGTAGGTGTGCATGTGGGAGGGGGTGGTGGCATCATATCAACAGCTGGGACGCCACCAGGCTTCTATCAGGGTGTGTGGGTACCTGGTTTGTAATGTGTTGTAGGTTTGCCTGTGTTTTTGTTCATTTTGCCTATTTTTAGAGTGTTCATGTTGTTTATGTGCCCCGGTGTGTGTGTAGACGCTACCAGGCTGCTATCAAGGTGTGCATGTGTTTTTTGCCAGTTTGTTTATTTGCGTAGTTGTGTATTTGGCCATCACCTTTTCGACAATGCTCAATGGTAGAGCTCGTTGAAATGATGAATGTGCAGTCTCCATGCAGTCAGATCATTTCTTTTCCCTCATCCAGCTGGCCTCCCTCCACTACCTCTTAGCTGCCACCTCCCCCACACTCACACCCACACCCACGTCGTGGGTGTAGGTGTCGTACAGGGGTGGACCAAGGCGCTCTCCCTGCAGCCAGATCGCTTCTTCTCCCTAATACAGCGTGGCTCCCTCCACTACCTCTTAGCTGCCACCTCCCCCCCAACCCCAACCCCAACCCCAACCCCATCCCCAACCCCAACCCCAACCCCAACCAACCCCAACCCCTTCCCCAACCCCGACCCCATCCCCTCCCCAACCCCAACATCACCCCCACTCATAGACCCCCCCCCCACCCCCACCGCACCCCCCCAAATAAACCCAGCCCACCCCCCTCTCATCTCCCGCTTCCCTTCCCTCCCCACCTCCCCTCCCCCCTTCCACCCTGCGTCGGACACCAAGCCCTCTCCCTGCCGCCAAACGTCTTCTTCCCCTCATCCAGCGTGGGCTTCCCTCCCCCCTACCTCTTAGGGCCCCATCCCCTCCCCCCCCCCACCCACCCCCCAAATAAACCACCCTACTCCCCACTCCCCATCCCCTCCCCTTCACCACCCCGCCGTCCTACACCAAGGTAACTCTCCTCCAGCCAGATCACTTCTTCTCCTCATCCAGCTTGGCTCCCTCACACCTCTCAGCCGCATTCTCAACCCCCAAATCATCTACCCCGCACCGCCCCCCACCCCCAAAACAAACGCACCTCAACCATCCCCCTCCCCTCCCCGCTCCCTTGCCCACCCCCCACGCAGTCGTACCCAAGCGCGCTCCCTGCAGCCAGATCGCTTCTCCCCGAACCAAGCTTGGCTTTCCTTGCTCCACTACCACCTCTCAGCTGCCCCCTCCCCCCCACCAACCCCCCCACCAATCAGATACCCACCCCCACCCCACCACCCCAACCCAAACCCACCCCAAATAAACCGCAACCCCACCACCCCCCTTCCCCTCCCGCTCCCATTCCCACCCGGCAGTCCTACACCAAGGCACTCTCCCTGGAGCCAGATCGCTTCTTCTCCCTAATACAGCCGGGCTCCCTCCACTACCTCTCAGCTGCCCCTTCCCACCCACCCCCCAACCCACCCCATACACCCACTCCCCTCCCCCGACTCCCACCCGCAGCGTACACAAAGGCGCCGCCCTGCAACCAGATCGTTCTCCTCCTAATACACAGTGGGCTCCTCCACTACAATAGAAAACCCTCGCAGCCGCATTCAACGACGCAACCAGCTGTTACCACAAAGCTCTCAATGTGGACCCCTCGCACCCAGTGGCTCTGCTGGGTGCCGCTGAGGCGCACCTTGCTGCAGCCGGCTCCCACTCGACGAGTGGTGCACTAGGGCTGGCAGCGTCGGATCTCCATGCGGCGGCTGAGCTGGCCAGTAGCTGCTGCAAGGAGCACAAAAACTTGCAGGTGTGTTGTGAGTGTGGGTGTTGTGGGTGAGTGTGTTTGTGGAGCTTATGGATGCCTCTGAGTCGCACCTTGCTGCAGCCGGTTCTCACTCGACGAGCGGTGCACTAGGGCTGGCGGCAACGGATCTTCATGCAGCGGCTGAGCTTGCCAGTCGCTGCTGCAAGGAGCACAAAGAACGTGCAGGTGTGTTGTGAGTGTGGGTGGTGTGGGTGTGGGTGGGTGTGAGTGCGGGTGGTGTGAGTGTGGGTGGGTGTTTGTGGTGTGAGTGTGGGTGTTGTGTGAGTGTGGGTGGTGGGTGTGGGTGGTGGGTGGGTGAGTGCGTGGGTTTGTGGAGATGCTGGGTGCCGCTGAGTTGCACCTTGCTGCAGCCGGTTCTCACTCGACGAGCGGTGCACTAGGGCTGGCGGCGTCGGATCTCCATGCAGCGGCTGGGCTGGCCAGTAGCTGCTGCAAGGAGCACAAGAAGTTGCAGGTGTGCTGTGAGTGTGTGTGGGTGGGTGGGTGGTGTGAGTGTTGTGAGTGCGGGTGGTGTGAGTGTGTGTGCGGGTGGTGTGATTGTGGGTGGGTTTTTGTGGTGTGAGTGTGGGTGTTGTGTGGGTGTGGGTGTGGGTGGTGGGTGTGGGTGGTGTGAGTGTGTTGTGAGTGTGTGTGTTGCGAGTGTGGGTGATGTGTGGGTGAGTGTGGGTGGTGTGAATGTGGGTGTGGGTGGTGTAGGTGTGTACGTTGTGAGTGTGGGTGATGTGTGGGTGAGAGTGGGTTGTGAGTGTGGGTGTTGCGAGTGTGGGTGAGTTGGGGTGTGTGGTATGGGTGAGGTGGTGTTGAGGTGGGGAATGTGTGGGTGAGATGTGTTGGAGTGTGGTGTTGTCGTGTGGGTGGTGTGTGGTGAAGTGGGTTTAATTGAGTGTGTTTGTGAGTGTGGGTGGTGTGAGAGTGGGTGATGTGGGTGTTGTGAGTGTGGGTGGTGTGAGCGTGCGTGTGGGGTGGTTGTGAGTGGTTGCGTGTGGGTGTGTGGTGGGTGCGTGTGGGTGGTGTGCGTGGGTGAGCGGGGGTGGTGTGAGTGTGGGTGCGGTAGTGTTTGCGTGTGGTGTGTGAGCGGCGTGGTGTGGGTGGTGTGAGTGTAGGGTGCGTGGTGGGTGTGTGTGGTGCGGTGGGGGTGTGAGTGTGGGTGACGTGGGTGTGTGCGGTGGGTCATGTGTGGGTGCGAGTGGGGTGTTTGATGTGGGTGAGCAGTGGGTGGTGTGCGTCTGGGTGGTGTGCATGTGTTGTGCGTGGGTGTGTGCGCGTGGTGATGTGGGTGGTTGTGGGGGGGGAGGGGGCCCGTGTGGGTGGGTGGGAGTGGGTCATTGGGTGTTGTCGGTGTGGGGTGATAGGCATCAGATCTTCATGTGGATCTTCCTACTGAACTGCCGTGTAGCTGCTGTATGCCACCCCCCTACCCTCACCCCTAAACCCCCTCCCTTCATCCCTCACCCCCCACACCCCCACCCCCCCCGAAACCCCCCCCCCCACCCTCCCAGTCTGCATACAGCTCCTGGACATGGGAGCTGTCCGCCACGACGCCATCTTCCCACCCCTCCCATTCACTCCTCCCCCTCCCCCACCCTACCACCCCACCCCCACTCTCCCCGTCTGCATCAACTGCCTGACATGTGGAGCTGCAGCACGCCGCCATCCCCCCCCCCGCTCCCATGCCACCCCTCATCCCCCCTACCCCATCCTACCCCCACCCCTACCCCCACGCTACCCTACCCCTCCCCCCACCCCCACCCCCCAACCCCCACCCCACCTTCCCTCCCATTCAACCCCTCCCCCCGCCCCCCACCCCTCCCCCTACCCCCCCCCCCCTTCCCTGCCCATTCCACCCCTCCCCATCCCCTACCACCACCTCCCCTACCCACCCCACCCCAACTTCCTCCCTTCCACCCCTCCCCCTCCCCGCCCCCCACCCCGACCCCCACCCCACCTTCCTTCCATTCAACCCCGCTCCCTCCCCCTCCCCCCACCCCTACCCCCACCCACCTTCCACCTCCCCTCCATTCAACCCCTCCCCCCTCCCCCCACCCCCAACCCCTACCCTCCCACCCCACCTTCCCTCCCATTCAACCCTCCCCCCCCTCCCCCCCCCACCCCCACCCCACCATTCCCTCCCATTCAACCCCTCCCCTCCCCTCCCCCCACCCTACCCCCACACAACCTCCTCCATTCAACCCCGCCCCCGCCCCCTCCCCCCACCCCTACCCCCCACCCCTACCCCACCCCAAACTTCCCCCCATTCAAAAAACCCTCCCCCCCCCCCTCCCCCCACCCTAACCCCACCCCCCACCTTCCTCCCATTCAAACCCCCCCCTCCCCCAACCCCGACCCCCACCCACCCCTTCCGCTCCATTCACCCCTCCCCTCCCCCTACCCACCCCTACCCCCACCCCCCTTCCTCCCAGCAACCCCTCCCCCTCCCCCCCCCCCTAACCCCCACCCCAACCTTCCCCTCCCATTCAACCCTCCACCCTCCCCCACCACCCCTACCCCCACCCCACCTTCCCTCCCTCCCAGCAACCCCATCCCTCCCCCCCACCCCCCCCTAACCCACCTTCCCTCCCAGTCAACCACCTCCCCCCCCACCCCCCCTACCCCCCCCACCCCACCTTCCCTTCAATTCAACCCCTCCCCCCCACCCCCACCCCTACCCCCACCCAACCCCTACCCCCCACCCACACTACCCCCAACCCCTCCCCGCCCATTCCAAACCCCTCCCCCTCCCATTCAACCCCTCCCCCCCCAGTCAACTCCTCCCCCCCTGCCCCCCACCCCTACCCACCCCCCCCACATTCCTCCCATTCAACCCCTCCCCCCACCCCCACCCCTACCCACCCACACCCTACCCCCCCCCTACCCTCCCAGGTTCAAACCCCCCCCTCCATTCAACCCCTCCCCCTCCCTCCACCCTACCCCCACCCCCTTTCCTCCCTTCAACCCCTCCCCCCACCCCCACCCTAGAAACACCTCCCATTCAAACCCCTCCCCCTCCCCCACCCCCCTACCCCCACCCCCAACCCCACTTCCCTCCCATTCAAACCCGCCCCCCACCTCAAAAACCTCCCCCCACCCCCACCCCCTACCCCCAACCACCCCTACCCCCCCACTCCCCCCTCCATTCAACCCCCTCCCCCTCCCATTCAAAACCCCGCCCCCTCCCCCTCCCCCCAACCCACCCCACCCCACCCTCCTGCCCCCAATCCTCTATGTACCAACCAATTCCCAAACTCTTCCCTGCCCCACCCCCACCCACACCCACCCCCCCACTCCCCACTTCCCACACCGTACCCCCCACGCCTCCCAGTCCTGCATACAAGCCCACCCCCTCCCACCGACACCCCACCCCACACACAAAAAGCGCCACCACCTCCAGCCACACACATCCTTATCCAGCCCCCATGCAACCCAACCCCTGCCAGTTCAGCATACGCTCCTGGGGGATGTGGAGCTAACAGCAGGCCGCCAAGCCACCCCATCCCTCCTGCTACCAAACAATCCCTGCCTGCCCCCACCCGCACACACACCTACCACACCCACCACACCACACCCTTCACCTCACACTCCCACCCATCACCCCTCCCAGTCAGCATACAAGCTTCTGGGCGATGTGGAGCTACAGCATGCCGCCATCACCCCCTTGCAAGAGGTGAGGCAGATGGCGGAGGCTACTACTGGTGAAGCGGCAGCCCAAGCAGCCGTGGCGGCTGTGGCGGCCCGGGTGGAGGCAGTACGGCGGTCTCGAAAGGCGTACTGCAAAGCTCTGCACCTGAGCCCTAACCAAGGTGAGTGTGCCTCAGTGGCACCATTGTTTTATTATCTATTGTTTATAATTAATTATTAATAATTACCAGGATTAAAATGTACACAACAAATGTTTTTTGTGTGCCCTAACTGGCCCTTAAAAGCCTAAAAAGGCTACAAAAGCTATAACAGGCTTGATAAAAAGTTGTAAAAAACACTAAAACGCTGTCCTTGGAGGAGGCCCAGAATCATACAGCTAGAAAAAACCTCTTTCAGATTTGAAAAAAAGCCATGGTCTGGTGTGGGCAAGCCTGCTTTGGGGAGGCCTGCTTTTCTGAATACCCTCAGCCTGTTGTTTGGATGTACCTGTGTTCAGACTTGGCATTGTTTTGCTGAGTCTATGTAACGAATTCCTTCCTCATTGCCTGCAGGCCTGGTTTGGGTAGGCCTGGTGTGGGTAGGCCTGCTTTGGGTAGGCCTGCTTTGTTGAATACCCTCATCCTGTTAAAAAACTGGACAGTAGGTAGGATGTGCCTCTGTTCAGTCTCAGCATTGTTTTACTGAGTCTATGTAACAAATTCCTTCCTCACTGCCTGCAGGCTTGGTTTGGGGAGATCTTGCCACAACGTTGCAACAGGAGGCCTCTATTGCAACTTCCTATCCCGAGGCTGACATCAAGGTAGGAAGCAAGGGGATGGAGAGAGGCAGACACAGACAGACAGACAGACAGACAGGCAGGCAGGCAGGCAGGTAGGAAGCAAGGGGATGGAAAGTAATGATGACGCCTGGTGGGGCGTGGGATAAAGGGAGCCCTGCCTTACGAGGGTGGAGAACGGGCTGCTGCTTTACCTGCACAGTGCTACCATGGCGTTTGTCAGCGACCGCGAACACTTAGGTAGGGATTTGAACCTTACACCTTCTGCCTGATTTCAACGAACTCAACCGATGAGCCAAGCGTCGAAGCGGGAGATAAGAGAATGGAGAGAGGCAGACACAGACAGACATGCAAGCTGACAGACAGACATCTTGCAGCTTATTTTCTGAACACTGTTCACCAGTGTGTGTGGGGGGGGGAGATGGAGAGAGAGAGAGAGGCGCAGATAGCTCGATATCTGGTGCGGGCATTGAGAGTTATACTGAGATTGATACGGTATATGCTGTTATTGGAGTGATGGAGGGCTGTATGAGGTGGACCATAGACAGTGTACATAGCTGATGTCCTAGACAATTTAACATTGATGAGGTACATAGATGAGGTACATAGACAAGGTACATAGATGAGGTACATAGACAAGGTACATAGATGAGGTACATAGACAAGGTACATAGACAAGGTACATAGATGAGGTACATAGACAAGGTACATAGATGAGGTACAAGACAAGGACATAGATGAGGTACATAGCAAGGTACGATTGATGAGGTAAATAGACAGGTACACTAGATGAGGTACATAGAAGTACATTGATGAGGTTCTAGACAAGGTACTAGATGCGTACATCGATGAGGTAAATAGACAAGTACATAGATGAGTTACATTAGACAAGGTACCTGATGATGTACATATATGAGTACATAGACAAGGTACATAGATGAGGTACATAGATGAGGTACATAGACAAGGTACATAGATGAGGTACATAGACAAGGTACATAGATGAGGTACATAGATGAGGTACATAGACAAGGTACATAGACAAGGTACATAGATGAGGTACATAGATGAGGTACATAGATGAGGTACATAGACAAGGTACATAGATGAGGTACATAGATGAGGTACATAGATGAGGTACATAGACGAGGTACATATACAAGGTACATATATGAGGTACCTAGCTGATGTAGCATAGAGAGGTACATAGATGAGGTACATAAACAAGGTACATAATGAGGTACTAGACAGGTACATAGATAGTACATAGACAAGGACATATATGAGGTACATGACAAGGAACAGATGAGTACATCGATGAGGTACATTACAGGTACATGACAAGGTCCTAGTGAAGTTACATAGACAGACATTACTTATCCCCCATTGGTGGTAGGCCCCAGTGAAAGCAAACGGGCTGTCCTCCTAAACCTAACGCCTTGGCAGAAGGCGTAAAATTATTTACTTAGCCTCTCTGTTCCCTTCACCCAGACCGACTCCAAGGCCACCTCCAATCTGGAACAGTGCTTGGTTTGTGGAGGTTTTGTTTTAGAAAAGTAAACTCAATTATTACTGTAGCACGAACTCAGAGCCCCCGTCGGTTAAACGATTGTTTGGGGTTCAGTTCATCAGTGCTTTTTCTTTTTAAGCCCTTCCTATTCGGTTGGGCAAGTCCCTTTAGCCTATTTGGCCTACCCCTGGACTGTAACATACATACATACATACATACACACACACCTACACACACACACACACACATACACACACACACACACACACACACACACACACACACTGACACACACACACACACAAGGTTCATAGACAGTCATTATTGACCCGCTCTGTTCCCTTCACCCAGACCGACCCCAAGGCCACCTCCAAGCTGGCGCAACGCTTGGTTTGTGGAGGTTTTGTTTTAGACAAGGTTCATAGGCAGGCATTACTGTCCCCCTCTGTTCCCATACCCTAAACCCTAAACCCTAAAACTTTAAACCCTCAGACCGTCCCCAAGGCCACCTCCAAGCTGGCGCAACGCTTGGTTTGTGGAGGTTTGAGGTTGGAGCCCACGTCTGATTGGTTGTGGACCTGTGCCGGGAATGTGGCCCCGCCCGAGGACCCCTCTCGAGCTGAATACTGCTGGTCACGCTCCCTTCAACTGAATCCTAAGCGTGCATGCACATGGGCCAGGCTTGGCCGCATGTACGCTAAGTATGGAGCAGGTGGGGGGCAGAGTGGCGATGTCAGGGGGGGGGTGGGGGGTGTTGTGTGTGTGTTTGTTTGTGGGTGTGGATGGTTGTTTGTGTGTGTGTGTTTGTGTGTGGGTGTGGGTGGGTGGGTTTGTTTGTGGGCGTGGGTGTTTGTGTGTGGGTGTGGGTGGGTGTGGCGCTGGTGGGGAAAACAGAGTGGTAATGTCAGCGTGGGAGTGGGGGGGAGTACGTGTGTGGGGGGGTATGGCCAAGTATGGAGCAGGTGGGGAGCAGAGTGGCCATGTCAGGGTGGGAGTGTGGGGGAGTATGTGTGTGTGCGTGTGTGTGTGTGTTTGTTTGTGGGTGTGGGTGGGTGTGGGGCTGGTGGGAAAAGCAGAGTGGTGACGTCAGGGTGGGAGTGTGGGTTTGTGTGTATGTTTGTGGGTGTGAATGGCTGTTTGTGTGTGTGTGTTTGTTTGTGGGTGTTTGTGTTTGATTTTGTGTGGGTGGGTGTTTGTGTGTGGGGTGGTGGAGGGTGTGGGTTGTTTGTGTTGCGTGTTGGTTGGGTGGGAGGGTGGTGGGTGTTTGTGCGTGGGTGTGGGTGTGGGTGGGAGGGTGTGGGTGTTTGTGTGTGGGTGTGGGTGTGGGTGTGGGGTTTTGGGTTGGGTGTTTGTGTGTGGGTGTGGGTGGGGGTGTGGGAGGGTGTGGTGTTTGTGGTGGGGTGTTGTGGGTGGGCGGGTGGTTGGCGGGTGTGGGTGTGTGTGGTGGGCGGGTGTGGGTGTTTGTGGGTGGGTTGGGGTGGGCGGGTGTGGGTGTTGTGTGTGCGGTGTAATGGTTTTGTGTGTGGGTGTTGGTGTCGGTGGGCGTGTGTGGGTGTTTGTGTGTGGGTGTGGGTGTGGGTGTTTGTTGTGTTTTTGTGGTGGGCTGGTTGAGGTGTTATTTGTGTGGGTGTGGTGTGGGTGTGGTGGCGGTGTGGGTGTTTGTGCGTGGGTTGGGTGTGCGGGTGTGGTGTTTGTGTGTGGTGTGGGTTTGGGTGTGGGTGGCAGGGTGTGGGTTTTGTGGGTGGGTGTGGCGCTGGGGGAAAACAGGTGGTAATGTCAGCGTGGGAGAGGGGAGAAGTACGTGTGGTGTGGGGGTATTGGGTGTGTGTGGCGGCTGGTGGGAAAGCAGATTGGTGAAGTCGGGTGTGTGTGGGGGGGAGTACGAGTTGGGTGTGTGTTGGGGGTGGGGGGGGGGCGCCGTGGTGGGGAAAGCAGGTGGTGAATGTCAAGGGTGGGAAGTGTGGGGGAGTGTGTGTGTTTTTGTGTGAGGGTGTGGGTGTGTGTGGGACTGGTGGGAAAAGCAGATTGGCGATGTCAGGGTGGGTGGGGGGGGGGGAGTATGTGTGTGTTTGTGTGTGTGGGTGGGTGGGTATGGCGCTGGTGGGTGAAGCAGATTGGCGATGTCAGGGTGGGACTGTGGGGGAGTATGTGTGTGTGTGTGTGTGGGTGGGTATGGCGCTGCTGGGGAAAGCAGAGTGGTAATGTCAGGGTGTGTGTGAGGGGGGAGTACGAGTGTGTGTGTGTGGGGGGGTGGGTGTGGCGCTGGTGGGGAAAGCAGATTGGTGGAGTCAGGGTGGGTGGGTGGGGGAGTACGAGTGTGTGTGTGTGGGGGGGGGGTATGGCGCTGGTGGGGAAAGCAGAGTGGTGATGTCAGGGTGGGAGTGTGGGGGAGTGTGTGTTTTCGTGTGAGGGTGTGGGTGGGGCTGGCGGGAAAAGCAGATTGGCGATGTCAGGGTGTGGTGTGTGGGGGGTATGGCGCTGGTGGGGGAAGCAGATGGCCATGTCAGGGTGTGGGACTGTGGGGGGGTATGTGTGTGTGTGTGTGGGTGGGGTGGGTATGGCGCTGGTGGGGAAAGCAGAGTGGTAATGTCAGGGTGTGTGTGAGGGGGAGTACGAATGTGTGTGTGTGGGGGGGTGGGTGTGGCGCTGGTGGGGAAAGCAGATTGGTGGAGTCAGGGGTGTTGTGTGGGGAGGTGTGTGTGGGCGTCGCGGTGGGTATTTCGCTGTGGGAATAGCAGAAGTGGTGATGTCAGGTGGGAGTGTGGGGGTAGTGTGTGTGTGTTTTGGTGGTGAGGGTGTTGGGTGTGTGTGGGTGCTGGCGGGAAAAGAATTGGGGCGATGTCGGGGTGGGGTGGGGGGGGGAGTAGTGGTGTTTGTGTGGGTTGTGGGTGTATGGCGCGGGTTGGGGGAAGCAGCTTTGGCGATGTCAGGGTGGGACCGTGGGGTCTGAGTATGTGTGGTGGGTGGGTTGGGTGGTGGTATGGGCCGCTGCTGCGGCGAAGCATAAGGTGTAATGTCAGGGTGCTTTGTGCAGGGGGATTACGATCGTTTGTGCTGTGGGGGGTGGGTGTGGCCTCGGTCGGGGAAAGCAGTTGGTGGAGTCATGGTGTCGTGGGTGGGGAGTACAGTGTGGTGCGTGTGGGGGGGGGTATGGCGCTGGTGTGCAAGCAGAGTGGTGATGAGGGGTGGTGAGTGTGGGGGATTTGTGTTCTCTTCGTGCTTAGGGTGTGGGTGGGTTGCGGTGGAAGTAGCAGATTGGTGCGCCTCATCTGGGACAGCGTTTTAGTGAATTTTATAGCTTTGTAGCCTCTTGGGGCCATTTAGGGCACACTCAAAACTTGTTGACAACTTTTCATTAGCGATAATTCCGCCCAAACGGGGTCAAAACTAGTGATTGCTGTATATAGCGGGGGAAACAATCTCTGGGACTGAGCCGAAAACACAAAAAAGACGCCCCAAGACAAGGTGAAGTAAGAAGTAAAAATCACATAAACCCAAGGTAAATTGAAGTTGAAGGGCTTGAATGTGATCACTGTAATGGCATGGCACTTTTTGAAGTCCTTGAATGTGTTCACAATCACAATCATGGTGATGATGCAGGTGCTGAGGAGAATACACACACCACACACACCATACCTATTAACCAGAGGTAAATTGAAGTTTTTGAAGGCCTCGAGTGTGCCCACAATCTTGATGTTGCTGCAGCTGATGAGGCTAAGTGGTTTTTCGACCCCTCAAACATCCACCACTCTGCCAACACCCCACCAACACCCACTTCACCAATTCCTTCATCACCTCATCAACACCCACCAGACCAACACCCAACCCACCCTCCTATACACTTACCACACAAGCACAAAGTATTGAGTGTGTTCACAATCATGATGATGATGATGATGATAATGCTGCTGGTTCTGAGGCCAAGCGGTGCTTTGACCCTTCAAACATCCACCACCCTGCCAACAGCCCACCAACACCCACTTCTCCAATTCCCACCTCATCAACACCCACCCTCCTATACACCCTCCACACAAGCACGAAGGCCTTGAATGTGTTCACCATGATTGGCCTCACCACCTACCACACACACACACACACACCTTACCACCTACCACACACACACACCTTACCACCTACCACACACCCACACCACCTACCACTTACACACACACACACACCATGCGTTCACCATCATGATGATGATGATGCAGGTGCTGAAGCCAAGCGGTGTTTTGACCCCTCACCACCTACCACACACACACACACACACCTTACCACCTACCACACACACACACCACCTACCACTTACACACACACACACACACACCATGCGTTCACCATCATGATGATGATGCAGGTGCTGAAGCCAAGGGGTGTTTTGACCAAGCCAGGAGCCACGAGCCCACGCTTGTGTCTGTGTGGGAGTCTATGGGCTACCTGTCCAGCACCAGTGTGAAGGTAGGATGGTGTGTGCTATTGAGTGTGCGTGGTGCTGATCAAATGATCAAATATACAAACAAAAATGAGCAAATAAATGAGCAAATATAATGAGCAAATGTAAAATGAGCAAATAAAATGAGCAAATATAATGGGCAAATATAAAATTAGCAAATAAATGAGCAGATATAAAATGAGCAAATAAAATGAGCAAATATCCAAACAAAGATGGCAAGCAAAGCAGCTTACTAAAAGATAAACAAACGAATAAGAAATCAAATCAATAAACAAACAAGCAAACAAACAAATAAACAAATGAGCAAGCAAATAAAAAAATTAAAAGCAAAGTAAAAAAATAAACAAACAAGCAAGCAAACAAATAAATAAACAAACAGGCAAACAACTAATAAACATGCAAACAAAGGAATAAAGAAACAAGCAAACAAAGGAATAAAGAAACTATGTTATGTATGTTACAGTCCAGTGGTAGGCCAAATAGGGTAAAGGGACTTGCCCAACCGTATAGGATAAACAAGCAAACAAATAAATAAACAAACACGCAAACAAAAGAGCAAGCAACCAAACAGAGAACTGAAGAACTAAGCAAATAAACAAACATACACAATACACAAACAAACACATACACACAGACAAACACCAAAAATCTCCGACAACCGTCTCCCCTTCATCAGGTTGCTGCAGGTGCTCACTACGCAGACATGCAGGACGCCTTTGAGCATGCCGTGGGGCTAGGGGGGGGGGGGGGGGGGGGGGGCTGGACTCAAGGTTATTATTTTCAGCAGCCTCAAACAAAAACAAAAATGCCCCCACCCCCCCCACCACCACCACCACCACCACCACACATACACACACACAACCGTCTCCACTTCATCAGAGATGCTCACTATGCAGACATGCAAGACGCCTTTGAGTATGTCGTGGGGCTAGGGGGGGGGGGGGGGGGGGCTGGACTCAAGGTTATTATTTTCAGCAGCCTCAAACAAAAACAAAAATGCCCCCCCCCCACCACCACCACCACCACCACCACCACCACACATACACACACACAACCGTCTCCACTTCATCAGAGATGCTCACTATGCAGACATGCAAAACGCCTTTGAGTATGTCGTGGGGCTAGGGGCCACACCCACACACCCACACACAACTGTCTGCCCACCATCAGGTTGCTGGAGATGCTCACTACGCATGCCATGGGGCTAGGGAGGGGCCTGGAGTCAAAGTTATCCATTTCAGCAGCCTCAAACGAAAACAAAAATGCCCCCCACCACCACCACCACCACCACCTCCACACACACACACACACACACACACACACACACAACTGTCTTGCCTTCATCAGGCGGCTGCAGGTGCTCACTACGCGGACATGCAGGACGCCTTTGAGCATGCCGTGGGGCTAGAGGGGAGAGGGGGAGGGGGGGGGGGGGATGGACCCCTCCTGGAAGATTATTCTTTTCAGCTGCCTCAAAGAAAACAAAGGTGGGGCACACACACACACACACACACAACTGTTTTGCCATCATCAGGTCGCTGGAGATGCTCACTACGCGGACATGCAGGACGCCTTTGAGCATGCTGTGGGGCTAGGGGGGGGGCTGGAGTCAAGGTTGTCCTACGCAGCAGCCTCCCTCCTGCCCTCTATGCGCAGCATTCCCCATGCACTCGAGACCACCTCCGATCCAAGATTCATGAGTGGGGGCGCATTCAGTGCTGCAGCCAAGGGCTGTGCCCAACAGCCTATGCTGGCGTCAGCTCACGTGGCTTTGGGTCTTGCTGCAGAGAAGAGAGGCGCGTTGGCCCTAGCTGTCCATGAGCTGGACACTGGCTTGGCCCTGCTGCTGATGGAGGGCGAGGGTGGGGGCTTAGGACGAAGCAGTACGGGCAATACGACTTGGGTTGCAAGCGCAGGTGGGCCTACCTCCAGCACTCCGACTGACGTGGCGCGTGTTCATTTGGCCCGAGTGCTGGCCAAGGGTGCAGCTAGGGCCAGCAGCAGCACCAGCGCCAGCAGCATGGAGCAGGGCTTGGCACAGGCAGCTGCCTCGTTGAGCCTCTTCAGAGCGGTGGAGAGCAGTGAGGTAGTGAGCTCAACACCAACAGCTTGGCTGGCGGCTGCAGCTGCTTCTAAGGAGGTTGGTAACACGGCGGAGACAGAGGCCTTTTTGAACAAGGCACTAGCAGTAGCTACTGCTGCTGCTGCTGCTGTCGTGGTTGGTGAAAAAACTGCCTCCCTGGGACTTTTCGGTTCGGGAGGCCGGGGCCAAGCCGATTCTGCTTTGCTGCTCAAGCTCAGGTGTGTCCTTGCTCTGTGCCGCTTCCTGCTGGACCAGGAGAGGTACAGCGAGGCGTACCGCCTTGTTACTGCCCATGTGAGGGACGCAGACCTGGCCCCCCACCCCTTCTTTGGTACCCAGGATCTGGACGTGTGTGTGCAAATGTGGCTGGCCCTGCTAGCATGTGCAACACTGCAGACTGAAGGGAAGGCGAGTGCAGAGGGAGAGGATGGTGCAGAGTTAGGCGACTTGATGGCCCTCCTGGTGGGGACCCCCTCAAGGGAGGGGGGGGCTTTGCCCAAGGCAAGCTGGCAGGTGGGAGATGAGGTGGTGGGCTTGGCGGCTGAGGCAAAGGCTTGGGTGCGTGGCACGGCCACTTGGGGCGTGGGCCGCATCAGGGGGGGCCTAGGCCAACAGAACCTGGTGGCTGGTGTGGACTCCATACTGAGCGCCTGCCTGGCAGCCAAAGGCCAAGCCAAGGCGGCGGTACGAGCGGCAGCGTGTGCAGTACATGTGTGCCCATGGGATGTCTCACTTCGCAACGGGCTGGCATCATCTGCTGCAGCCGCCTCCCCAGAGTATGCACAAGCAGCATTCAAGGCCGCACCCAGCTCAGCTCAAATACAACTCTCGAACCCCCCTGTCCTGGATGTTAGCCCTCTCCGAACCAACGCTTCGGGGCTTGGTTCCGGTTCCAACAGCCTGGACGCTTTTCTGGCAGACCTGCGCTTTGTGCGTGCCTCCAGCCTGTTGCAGACGGGTGCTGGCAAGGAGCAGCGGCAGTGGCTGATGCAGGAAATCCGCTCCCTAACCCGACTGCTACACTGTGAGCCTCTCAATGTCATCGCTAGCTACCTCCTGGCCCTTCTGCATGTGCAGCACGCCGCGGCAACAGGAGGGCAGAGTGCTTGGTACCGCCGCGCCCTGCTGGCATGCAAGCTGGCGGCAGCCCGGACTAAGGAGACTCTAAAGGTGGGCGCTGGTAAACTTGTAGTATGGTGATAGACCCCCTCCCCCCCCACACACCCACACACACACATATACGCCCATCCAGCCAATGCAAATTTAAGGAGAAATTACAGCTGCATTTATGTGAATACAAGCTATGTAGCTATCCTCCCCACACACCCCACGCATGCACACCCACCCACGCACACACCCATCCATACAAAGCTATTTTGGGGGTGAATCACAGCTGCATTTATGCGAATACCAGCTATCTATACCCCCCCCCCCCCCCCCCCCCCCCCCCCCCCCCCCTCCACACGCACACACACACATCCAGCCAATGCAAATTTTAGGGGAAATCACAGCTGCATTTATGTGAATACAAGCTATCTATCTGCTGCCCCTGCTGGCATGCAAGCTGGCGGCAGCTTGGACTTAGGAGACTCAGAAGGTGGGGTGCGGTGGGGAGGGGTGAGTTGAGGTGGGGTGAGGTGGGGTGGGATGGCAAGCCCTGATGGCATGCAAGCTGGTGGCAGCTTGGACTTAGGAGACTCTGAAGGTGGGGTGAGTTGAGGTGGGGTGAGGTAGGGTGAGGTGGGGTGAGGTAGGGTGAGGTGGGGTGAGTTGAGGTGGGGTGAGTTGAGGTGGGGTGAGCTGAGGTAGGGTGAGGTGGGGTGAGTTGAGGTGGGGTGAGGTGGAGTGAGTTGAGGTGGGCTGAGGTGGGGTGAGATGAGTTGAGATGGGGTGAGGTGGGGTGGGATGGCAAGTTCTGTGCAGCGTCGCAAGTGATTAAGGAGCGACTATGAAGACTCTGAAGTGGGCGCTGGTAGACTAATGACTAGTGGTAGACCCCCCTCCCACACACACACACACATACACACATACGCCCATCCAGCCAATGCAAATTTAAGGAGAAATCACAGGTGCATTTATTCGAATACGAGCTATCTATCTATCCCCCCCCACACACGCACACACACACCCATCCAGCCAATGCAAATTTTAGGGGAAATCACAGCTGCATTTATTCGAATACGAGCTATCTATCTATCCCCCCACACACACGCACACACACACACATCCAGCCAATGCAAATTTTAGGGGAAATCACAGCTGCATTTATTCGAATACGAGCTATCTATCTATCCCCCCCCACACACGCACACACACACCCATCCAGCCAATGCAAATTTTAGGGGAAATCACAGCTGCATTTATTCGAATACGAGCTATCTATCTATCCCCCCCCACACACGCACACACACACCCATCCAGCCAATGCAAATTGTAGGGGAAATCACAGCTGCATTTATTCGAATACGAGCTATCTATCTATCCCCCCACACACACGCACACACACACACATCCAGCCAATGCAAATTTTAGGGGAAATCACAGCTGCATTTATTTGAATACGAGCTATCTATCTATCCCCCCCCACACACGCACACACACACCCATCCAGCCAATGCAAATTTAAGGAGAAATCACAGGTGCATTTATTCGAATACGAGCTATCTATCTATCCCCCCCCACACACGCACACACACACCCATCCAGCCAATGCAAATTGTAGGGGAAATCACAGCTGCATTTATTCGAATACGAGCTATCTATCTATCCCCCCACACGCACGCACACACACACACATCCAGCCAATGCAAATTTTAGGGGAAATCACAGCTGCATTTATTCGAATACGAGCTATCTATCTATCCCCCCCCACACACGCACACACACACCCATCCAGCCAATGCAAATTTTAGGGGAAATCACAGCTGCATTTATTCGAATACGAGCTATCTATCTATCCCCCCCCACACACGCACACACACACCCATCCAGCCAATGCAAATTTTAGGGGAAATCACAGCTGCATTTATTTGAATACGAGCTATCTATCTATCCCCCACCACACACGCACACACACACCCATCCAGCCAATGCAAATTTTAGGGGAAATCGCAGCTGCATTTATTCGAATACGAGCTATCTATCTATCCCCCCCCACACACGCACACACACACCCATCCAGCCAATGCAAATTTTAGGGGAAATCGCAGCTGCATTTATGTGAGTACGAGCTATCTATCTGCTGCCCCTGCTGGCATGCAAGCTGGTGGCAGCTCGGACTTAGGAGACTCAGAAGGTGGGGTGCGGTGGGGAGGGGTGAGTTGAGGTGGGGTGAGGTGGGGTGGGATGGCAAGCCCTGATGGCATGCAAGCTGGTGGCAGCTCGGACTTGGGAGACTCTGAAGGTGGGGTGCGGTGGGGTGAGTTGAGGTGGGGTTAGTGGGGTGGGGTGAGCTGGCATGCAAGCTGGCGGCGGCCCGGACAAAGGAGGCTCTGAAGGTGGGGTGCGGTGGGGTGGGGTGAGTTGAGGTGGGGTGAGGTGGGGTGGAGTGTGTTGAGGTGAGGTGAGGTGGAGTGGGGTGAGTTGAGGTGGGGTGCGGTGGGGTGAGTTGAGGTGGGGTGAGGTGGGGTGGGATGGCAAGCCCTGCTGGCATGCAAGCTTGCGGCAGCTTGGACTAAGGAGGCTCTGAAGGTGAGGTGGGGTGGGGCAGTCGAGGTGGGGTGAGGTGGGGTGGGATGGCAAGCCCTGCTGGGCGCTGGTAGACTAGTGGGCACTGCAATTTTGGAGGGGTAAATCACAGCTGCATTTTTGTGAATACAAGCTACCTATCTATCCCTCCCCCCCCCCCCCCCCTCCTACACACACACACACACCACACACCCATCCATCCAATGCAATTTTTAGGGGAAGTTACAGCTGCAATTATGCTAAGGTGGGCGGTGGGCGACTTGTGGGCATTGGGTTGCATGACTTGGAAGATGCGTAACCAATCACTGTGCCAGCATTTTTGGCGGAGCCCCTCCTTCTGCTTACCCATTTGTCCGTTTGACCGACCGACCATCCATCCGTCTCACCAATACAAAGCCTGACACGTCAGCTAACGTCCTCGTAACTAACTCGCTTCCGTTGCCACCTGTTGCTCCGTCGCGATCACTCTCCGCCATGTTTTAGCGTTCATGCGACACTGCATAGAACTTGTATCTACAACCAAACTTGTCGACCACTGGGTGCTAGTAGACTAGTGGGCACTGCATTTTTTAGGGGAAATCACGGCTGCATTTATGCTTTCTTCGACTTCGACTTCGACTTTATTCGAATACGAGCTATCTATCTATCCCCACACACACGCACACACACCCATCCAGCCACTGCATTTTTTAGGGGAAATCACGGCTGCATTTATGCGAATACGTGCTATCTATCTATCCATCCATCTTGTGTACGTCAAGGTATGTGTGTGCTACATTGCATCAAGTAGCTAGTAGCTAGTAGCCCACCCCCCCACCAGCCCAGTCCAAGCTCCCACCGACAGCAGCACTGGCAAGTTTGTGTACGTCAAGGTGTGTGTGTGCTACATTGCATCAAGTAGCTAGTAGCTAGTTTTTTAGGGGAAATCACGGCTGCATTTATGCGAATACGTGCTATCTATCTATCCATCCATCTCCCCCCCCCCCCCCCCCCTTTGCAAACCTTCAAATGCAGCCATGCTGGCTTTAATCACTAGCTGAGATGCATGGTTATGGTCTGGGGCTTGTATGTGTGTGCGTGTGGGGGTGGGGGTGGGGGTGGGGGTGGGGCTATGACTGGGGCTTGTGGATGTGTGCGTGTGTGGGTGAGGGGGGTTGTCTGTGTCTGGGGCTTGTGTGTGTGTGTGTGTGGGGGGGGGGGGGGGGGCTATGACTGGGGCTTGTGAATGTGTGCGTGTGTGGGTGAGGGGGGTTGTCTGTGTCTGGGGCTTGTGTGTGTGTGTGTGTGTGTGTGTGTGTGTGTGTGTGTGGGGGGGGGGGGGGCTATGACTGGGGCTTGTGGATGTGTGCGTGTGTGGGTGAGGGGGGTTGTCTGTGTCTGGGGCTTGTGTGTGTGTGTGTGTTTGGGGGGGGGGGGGGGGGGGGGGGGGGGGGGGCTATGACTGGGGCTTGTGGATGTGTGCGTGTGTGTGTGGGTGGGTGGGTGTCTGTGTCTGGGGCTTGTGTGTGTGTGTGGGGGGGGGGGGGGGGGGGCTGGGGCTATGATGGGGCTTATGGATGTGTGGGTGAGGGGGGTTGTCTGTGTCTGGGGCTTGTGGGTGGGGGGGTGGCAAGTGTAGCACTCTCTCTCGCCTGAAGGTAAATGAAACAAATGGGGCTTGTGGATGGGTGGGGAGGAGGGGGGGGGGGGGGGGGGGGGGGGGGGGCTGGGGCTTGTAAACTTTCAAATGCAGCCATGCTGGCTTTAATCACTAGCTAAGATGGATAGTAAGTAGAATGGGATTTATAGTCGTTCAGCAGGTGATTTGTATTTGGGTGAATGGGCTTTATAGTCGTTCAGCAGGTGATTTGCATTTGGGTGAATGGGCTTACTAGTCGTTCAGCAGGTGATTTGTATTTGGGTGAATGGGCTGTATAGTCGTTCAGCAGGTGATTTGGAATTGGGTCTGGCAGTTGGCAGATAGTTTGCAGGCAAATTTTCCAAAAATTCTCAGAATTCTCGATTTTTAGACCAAAATGTCAGGAGTCTTAGGCCAAATTCTCAAGTTCAAGGTACAAACTACGAAAATTTTAGAAAAGAAAAAAATCAAATGCAGCCGTGCTCGCTTTGATCACAAACTTGACAAGAGTTTGATCCGTGCTTACGGTGACTATAGCTAGCTCCGGCTTACGCTATGGTGTCCTTAACTTCACGTCCTGTGAGTAACGGTTCTACACGGATGTAACAATTTCAATTTCAATTTGATCCGTGCTTGTTTGAATCACTAGTTAAGGACGGATAGTAGAATGGTGGAGGGGCAGTATTGTGGGAGGTAGTGGAGGGCTAGTTTGCACGCACACACACACACACCAATCCCTCACACACACCAATCCCTTCCCTTGCTCACTCAACGCACTGCTCCTGACACACACACAGGATTCTCCCAACTCTGCCCTCCTGTGTGACATGCACCTCCGCCTTCTCTGTGGCATCACACACCCACGCGCACACACCACACACGCATCACACCCATCCACACACCCATCCACACTACCATCCATTCCCTTGCTGACTCAACGCACTGCCCCTGACACACACGCAGAATTCTCCCAACTCCGCCCTCCAGTGTGGCATGCACCTGCGCCTTCTCTGTGGTATCACACACACACACACACACACACACACAGGATTCTCCTGACTCTGCCCTCCTGTGCCTTCTCTGCGGCATCACACACACACACACACACACACACACACACAGGATTCTCCCGACTCCGTCCTCCTGTGCCTTCTCTGCGGCATCACACACACACACACACACACACACACACACACACACACATACACACACACACAGGATTCTCCCGACTCCGCCCTCCTGTGCCTTCTCTGCGGCATCACACACACACACACACACACACACACACACACACACACACACTCACACACACTCACACACACACACACAGGATTCTCCCGACTCCGCTCTCCTGTGCCTTCTCTGCGGCATCACACACACACACACACACACTCACTCACACACACACACACACACAGGATTCTCCCGACTCTGCCCTCCTGTGCCTTCTCTGCGGCATCACACACACACACACACACACTTACACACACACACACACAGGATTCTCCCGACTCCACCCTCCTGTGTGACATGCACCTGCGCCTTCTCTGCGGCATCAGCGAATGCCATCTCCGAAGCCGCAAGGAAGAGGCTGTACCGCTGGCAAAAGAGGCAGCCTCACATGCCTTGGAGTGGGCGGCAATACAGGGGGGCTGCGACCAAACCCTGGTTCACCGCCAGCTGGCAAGGGTTCATGCTGCCAACCTGGACGGAGAAAGCGCACACCTGGCATGCACTGTGGCCTCTAGATCTGGGAACCCTGAAGCTGTGTATGACCTAGCTGGGCTTTGGCTGTCAGACATGCAATCAGCAGCTGAAACTGGGTCCGCTGTTGGTCAGCAGGTGAGGGGTAATGGTACTTTGTTAGTTACCGTTAGTCAGTATGTTAGTTACCGTTAGTTAGTTAGTTAGTTAGTTAGTTAGTTGGTTTTTTATTGTCATGTATTGTGGAACAAGAAGGTTCAACTAAATCAATGCACCCCAGTGCCCTATATGAGACTACCACTTAGTTTGGTCGGAACAGCAAGGTTAACCTTTGTCAATGCACCCCAATCCTCTATCTTCGACTACTACTAAGGTTGGTTGGAACAGCAAGGTTAACCTCAATCAATGCACCCCACCCTTCTATATATGAGTATTTGACTACCAATTAGGTTGGTTGGAACAACAAGGTCAACCTAAATCAATGCACCCCAAACCTAACCCAGTAAAACTTACCTCCCTCTCCTTGTAGGTGAACTCTGTAGCATGGTAACTGTCCCGTGTAGTGAGCTATGACAACATTGACTTATTCATTATTGGAAAATCACTGGGCCTAGTCCCAAAATGCTATTAATTGCCTTAATTGCGGCCTGAAATGGCTAAACTGCCCTAACTTGCCTAAAAAAACGTCAAAACAATAATTTACCTGCCTGCCCTAGATTGCCCTGCCATGCCCAAATTGCCCTAAACTGCCGCCTTAACTGCCCTGCCTTGCCCTAAATTGCCGCCTAGATTGCCCTGCCTTGCCCAAATTGCGCTAAATTGCTGCTTAAATTTCCCTGCCTTGCCCAACTTGCCCTTACACACTGCCTAAAACGCTTAAATTGCCCTATATTGCCGCCGTCAACCCCTGAAGTGACCTGCCTTGCCTATGTTTCCGCCCAAAATGCATACATCAGCCTACCTTGCCTATCCCCAGGCGATCCCATCATCCATCCTGTTGCAGCTGACGACGTCCTTTGAGGCATTAAAAACAGATAACTGAGATAACACAACATAATGACGTGCTTTGAGGCGTTACAAACAGATAACATATCGCCTAAATCAGCCTACCTCGCCTATCCCCAGGCGATCCCATCATCCATCCTGTCGCAGCTGACGACGTCCTTTGAGGCATTAAAAACAGATAACTCAGCATCGGGCCGGGCCATGGGTGGAGCTATCCTCTTGCTCACTGCCCTGCTGCACGCGGAGCAAGGGGCTTTGCAAGGGGCAAAGCAGATGGTGATCAACAGCATGGATGAGGTAAGCAATTGTATACCCACACACCCTGTAAACACACACATACCCCCCCCCCCCCCCCCACACACACACACACACACACACACACACACACACATACACACACACTCTGCCCTGCTGCATGCGGAGCAAGGGGCTTTGCAAGGGGCAAAGCAGATGGTGATCAACAGCATGGATGAGGTAAGCAATTGTATACCCACACCCAACTGTGCACACACACACAAACACACACACTGTCCTGCTGCATGCAGAGCAAGGGGCTTTGCAAGGGTCAAAAGGCCTTGCAAAAGCGCAAAAGCAAAGTTTGCAAAAGCGCAAAAGGCCTTGCAAAAGCGCAAAAGCAAAGTTTGCAAAAGCGCAAAAGGCCTTGCAAAAGCGCAAAAGCAAAGTTTGCAAAAGCGCAAAAGGCCTTGCAAAAGCCCAAAAGCAAAGTTTGCAAAAGCGCAAAAGGCCTTGCAAAAGCACGGGCTTGGAAGTATCCTGCTATCATGTATGGCCAGAGCCCCAAACAAACACAAACGGCCGCACCCGCACTCAACTATGACTGCACATGTTGGGGGGTCTTTTGGCACCCTTTTCTGCACCCCTGCGGCTCAGGGTACTACTTCTTACCAAATTGGTCAGCGCTTAAAGCGCACAAACGTCAAATTGGTCAGCCCTTTTTAGTGCAAAAAGCGCAAAAACTGCGCGCTGTGCCCACAGGGGGTTGAAAAAACTGCGCGAAACGCGCTGAGGGGCTCAAAAAGGCAACGCGGCAACGCGCTGCCGCGCGCTTAGTAGTACCCTGCTGCGGCTCCCCTCTCACCGAAATGGACCATTTACATCCCAACCAAAGGGTGTCGAAGACACTTTAACTTGGCAGGGTTTACACCTTCGGAGGGTTGATGACTGAACCCCAGGCGGGTTGACAACTTAACCCCAGGTGGGAAGCCCTAGAATTTTAGCAGGAATAGGTATTGTTATTCTTTCAACACCCAAACCCACGTTCACAGGTATACACAGAGCCAGAACAAAACAAACACAAACACAAACGGCCACACACGCCACCGCACCTATTCCCAAACCCAAACATAAACGGCAACACAAGCAACCGCACCTTTATCCCCCCCCCCCCCACACACACACACACACATACACACACACTCTTCCCACTCCCCCCCCCCCCCCCCCCCCCCCCCCCCCCCCCCAAACACCCCCCCCCACACACACACACACTCTTCCCACTCCCCCACCCTCGCATTCCAGCTCCCTCAAGCCTCCCAGCCTGCCGCCTACGCCATCCATGCCCTCCTTGCTCTTCGCCAACATGAGCGTGGAGGAGCTGCAGGAGCTGCAGATTCAGGCGAGGAAGCTGCTAAGAAGTTAGTCCTCGAGGCTCGCTGGGCCATCTCTACAGCCCTTCGCCTGCTGCCCAAGAGTAGTGCTGCCTCTAATGTGGGGGGAGCTGCGTCCCAGGCGTCGTATTGGCTGCTACTAGCTCGGGCAGAGCTTGCGCGAGGGCGTGCGGACAAGGCTGCCGAGGCCTTACATCAGGTGGGGCAGTGCTTATATATGTATTTGTGTATTTATGTATGTTACAATCCAGGGGCAGCCAAAAAGGCTGAGGGGACTTGCCCAACCTGCAAAATATGAAAGGCAGTTAAAAACACTTATGTATGGAGGGCGGGCAGACAAGGCTGCAGAGGCCTTACATCAGGTGGGGCAGTGAATAAATGAATAAATAGTACGCCTTATTACGAGGCGTGGGGTTGAGGGTGCCAGCCTGTTTGCTCTGACTGGGGCCAACCACCAAATGTGGGGCAGAGCTTGTATATGTGTGTCAACACAGGTCGCTTTGGTGTGCCGTTATTTATTTATCTATTTTGTTTCATTAATTTGACTTACGGTAACCAATGATGTCAATTAATTTACTTCGTTTTATTGCACGTTATTTAATTTTATTGTATTCCATTGAATCGCAGGTCGCTCTTATGTGGCCCGAGCCCTTCCCCCCTCCCTCTGTGTCCATGCATCTTGCAACAGCTCTGTCCCACTCCCACCCCCAAGTCCCACTCCCAAGTCACTCGGCCAACAGCCAACCATTAAACTGACCACCACGCCCCTCGCCCAACACAGGTTGCTCGAATGTGGCCCGAGCCCTTCCCCCCTCCCTCTGTGTCCATGCACCTGGCCAAGGCGGTACAAGGCGGTACGGAAGACTATGCGCACCAGCTGAAGAGGCGATTGCTAGCTAGGACTGTGCATGCGTACCCAGCATGCAGCGCAGCTTGGAAGATGCTGAAAGAGTGTGGAATTGGAAGATGCTTAACGAGTGTGGAATCGGAAGATGCTCAAGATGTGTGGAATTGAACCTGTGTGGGGATGAGTTGGAATGAATCCTAGAAGATGAGTTGGAATGAATCTTGGAAGATGCTCAAAGAGTGTGCGTAAATCTCCCCCTATTTCACAGCCCACTCGCATCCATGCTAGCACCCAACCACCCAAGCTAGCACCCAACCACCCAACCACCCAAGAAATAGGGTTCACCTATCCAGACCTGGAAGCTCAGACCCTAGGGTCTAAGTGACAAGGATATGGGAGCATCCTAAAGCCATTTAATAGTTGCTTTGTTACCTATGGACGCGTGACCGATTACGTTTGGACACCCCTATCGGCCTGTGAATCCATCCTAGCCTGCAGCGCAGCTTGGAAGATGCTGAAAGATTGTGCGTAAAGGCCGACATGGCTGCGATGTTGGAGCTCAACAACGCGCTCTCTCTGGCTCAGAGGGTTGCTTCGACCATGAGCTGACAGGAGGTTCGGACCACGCTTGAAGCCTGGAACAGCTAGGGCCGACATGTATGATACATGTTCATAAGTATGATCTGATCAAGTTTGTATGATTCTGTTCCAGATTCTCGAGCTCATATGAAATGTTACGTATGGGAGTCCAAGGTTGCAGGCCAGGTTATCTTTGAAGGAAAGGAAAAGGCGTTTCTGTGTAGCACAGGGTAATTCAAAGCGCGCGCTTTTGAGCGCTGACTTTTTGACCCCCTCTGCGCTTTAAGCGCAGTTTTTTGCAACCCCCCGTGGTCGCAGCAAGCAATTTTTGCGTTTTTTGCACTACAAAGCGCAGTTTTTTTGCTTTCGCGTGCGCTAAAGCGCTGGCCAATTTGGCCATTTGAAGTACCCTGGTGGGGATCCGAACCCCACACCTTCTTGTATCAACGAGCTATTGAAATTGAAATTGTTACATTCGTGTAGAACCGTTACTCACAGGACGTGAAGTTAAGGACACCATAGCGTAAGCCGGAGCTAGCTATAGTCACCGCAGGGCCATCTCAGTAAAAAGAATTACCACCGATGCCTGACCGGCAGGCACCATATCAACGAGCAATACTGTTGAGCCACTTGGCGTTGCAGGTCGTCGTCAACCGCGATGGTAGCTTGTCCAGTTGAGGTAGGAGACCGCTCCCCACCAGCGTACGACGGGCTCCCTTAACACCACGCCCCACCAGGCGTTATCATTACTGTTGAGCCACTTGTCGAAACGGGATGCTCTCTCTCTATGTAATAAAATATGAAAGTTGTCACGCCTTGCAATGGGCGTGAAGTTAAGGGGATCTTAGTGTTCGATTACTCTGGGTAATGGTTAACTGTTTTCTCTTCCGCAAACCGCAACTGCGCCTGAGCTCGTACAACCACGCGACGGCAACTTGACTTGAAAGATGATGAAAGCAAGAGAGTGCTAGTTCTCTAGGGGCCTGGTCAATGACAAGAAGGCAGCTGTATTAGTTGCGATCCATGCTCTTACTAAGTACTCTGCAGTGCATGCATACCAAGCCTGCAACTTGGAACTTGGAAACCTCTGCAACTTGGAACTTGGAAAATGCTGAAAGAGAGTGCTTGATAGTTCGTCCGTTCATCGATTTTTATTTTATTTTATTATCACTCTGCATTTGGTCGCCTCATTTGAGCTGCTCGCCGTGTTTTTCCTGCCTGTTTTGATGGACGGTCGAACGGTGCAGTCTAGGAGTGGCCAATAAATAGGTGGCCGTCCAGCTAGTGTGTAGGTTTGTGCAGGACGCGCGTCCTTGCGTCCCAGGACGCAACATGGGGAGGGTCCGTTGCGTCCCAGACGCAGATCAATGATGTTGGTTGTGTCGCAGACGCAGGTTCAAGATGTTGGTTGCGTCTCACCCATCAGTTTATTGGCCCACCACCACTCCATTGCCGTGGGCTAAGGCTTCTTTTGATAGAGAGACCTTATGACCCGACTGCGTCTCAGGACGCAACCTACCAAATCGGATGCGTCCCAGGACGCAGCAGACCGAATTAGGTTGCGTCCCAGGACGCAACCCCTGGGGTCCGTTTCAAGTACCCTGCTAGTGTGTCTTCATAAAATCAGCCCACCTAGATAAGTTGGAATGCATCTTGGTTGTTGAGGATGGGCAAGTCGCCCTACCGTATAGCCTACCCCTGAATGCATTGCAATTTACAGACAGCAGACAGACAGACACAGGCAGACGGACGGACTACAGAGCATGGTTGACAGACGGGCGAAAGAAAGGGAGGCAGTAGATGTGTACGGATGTTTAGTTCACTTCAGTTCAGTCCAAGGGTAAGCCAAATAGATTAAAGATGTTTGAAACCATGCAACAATTCAAATTTAAATTAAAGCCCATGATTTGGAGATGGATTTGACAACTCAAGCAAGTTATGGTCCAATGCTAGGGACTGGCTTATCATATCATGTTGACCAAAGGCAAGTATGATATCATGCAAATTGCATCATATGAGATTGTATATAAATGGTAACTTTAGCCTAGTCAGAATGCGGTTATCATATGATGACAAAAGATCGTATATCAAACCCATGGCCAATAGCCTGGAAAAGTCTTTAAACTGTACAATCCTCTTCGCATGATCCCTGGTTTCCATCGGCATCTATCGCAAGGGAGGGCTTGAAATTGGAAGACAGTGAGCAGTCCACAGTTGGCTGAAAAACATGTAAAATCCAATCCAATCCGAGCAAGTTACAAAATCGTGTCTGTATTTGCGGAATGTGCGTCTCGTTTACCGCGTTTTGGTACACAGTTGCGCGTTGCCTCATAACTGGGGCTGTGCACCCTCCGGCTGTGACTAGGCTCGGCGAGGCTTCCCCATACCCCAGCGGATCCCCAATGCCAACACAAGGGCGGTCGCGCCCTTCTTCGCTGGACTGAAGGAGGTGCTGGGTTCGAATCCCTGCAGGTGCGCTTTAGTGTTTCCGGCCGCTGTCAAACGCCATGGTAGCTTTCAGCCATCTCGGGGCTGCTCAACGGCTTCCAATTCCAAGTCCCACCGTCAGTTACTATCACAAAACTAGGGAGCATAATAAGCGGATGAGACAGATTAAATACCTGTCTTGGTAGTATAGGACATAAGTACATAACATACAATTAGCAGGCTAACTTGAACTTGAACTTGCTTACATAGCTTTAGCCTTGTCGGGGTCGAGTGTTTCGCCAATTTGTACCTTACAAATACCACTTGTATGTATGTTACAGTCCAGGCCCATAGGGGTAGGTCAAATAGGCTAAAGGGACGTGCCCAACCGTGATAGGAAGGGCTTAAAAAGAAAAGGCACTGATGAACTAAATCCCGAACAGTCGTTATACCTGACAAATACCAGCAACCTCGTTTCAAAAGCACTTTTAGGCCATCACAACATTAAGGGGTCGGCTATATGATAGGGACTCCTTGACCAACCCTGAACCCAACAATTAAGATTCGTTCCAACTCATACAAAACATCAAACTCATACACCGTAAATGAAACATGAAAAAGAAAAGGAAACAAGTGATTTGATCGCGTTCACATTTTCCTGGTTATATTTATTTTACTGCCGAAGACGTTGAGCAGCCAAATTGCTGGCTGAAGCAATGTAACCAAGTTCAAGTTCAAGTAAATGGGCTGATTACAAGAACAACTAGTAGAACTTGAGCCGCAGGAATATTTTTTCCGGAATACTTTCCGATCCGAATACGAGACCCCGTTTTGGCCAAAATTGCCGGAATAAGAAACTTTTTTTTTTTTTTGAAATTGACTAAAACTGACCCAAATCGACCCAAATCGGAATAAGGATCCTGTTTTGGGAGGGTGAAAGGGAGGGGGGAAATAAAAAGGAGTAAGATTTCCTCTTTTTGATTTGAAAAAAATCCCTGATGAGCCGAACGGCCACTATTTATAGGCTACCACTAGACTGCTCCGTACTGCCGTACAATTGAACAGGCAGGAAAAAAAGTGAGCAGAGCAAATCAGTGTTTTTCTTTTCATCTATGACCTGCAGCTTCTAGGTAGCTCTCCTGCCTCTCTATCCAGCCCAACTTAACGCATTCTACTGCCCCAGGAGGCTGACATCCCCTCGAGAACTACGCGCTCTCTTGCTTTCAGCGAGCGGCCTGAAGGCTGATAGACCTTGTAACCTAACCAAAGCAATCATTTTTGACTTGGCTTGGCTTGAAACGGTTAGCAGTGCAAAGGTTTCAACCTGACCTATGTAGCTATGTAGCTATGTAGCTCAGCTGGTAGAGGACCACCTGCCCTATGTAGCTACGTAGCTCAGTTGGTAGAGCACCACCAGTCCTATGTAGCTGTGTAGCTTAGTTGGTACATCACCACCTGCCCAATGTAGCTATGTACCTCAGCTGGTTGAGCACCACCTGCCCTATGTAGCTATGTAGCTCAGCTGGTAGAGCACCACCTGCCCTATGTAGCTATGTAGCTCATTTGTTAGAGCACCACCTGCCCTATGTAGCTATGTAGCTATGTAGCTATGTACCTCAGCTGGTTGAGAACCACCTGCCCTATGTAGCTATGTGGCTCAGTTGTTAGAGCACCACCTGCCCTATGTAGCTATGTAGCTATGTAGCTGAGCTGGTAGAGCACCTCCTGCCCTAGGTAGCTATGTAGCTCAGTTGTTAGAGCACCACCTGCCCTATGTAGCTATGTAGCTATGTAGCTATGTACCTCAGCTGGTTGAGCACCACCTGCCCTATGTAGCTATGTACCTCAGCTGGTTGAGCACCACCTTTGCAAGGCAGGGGCTGCAGGTTCAAGACCTATCGCATCCACCCTTTAAACATTGTCTCTTCATCGCCCCACCTTATTGTTTTGGATGGAAGAGTAAATTCAAATCAAAGGGGCAAGTGTACCTGCACACATGGATAACAAGCATGTTAGCCCCAGCAGTAATCTAGACCCCAGCAGTAATCTATACCTCATCGTCGCGTGTATGTGTGTGTGTGTGTGAGAGAGAGATAGAGAGTGTGTGTGGGGGGGGAGGGGGGTCTATGTGCAAGTGTACCTGCACACATGGATAACACACATTGTTAACACACATGGATAACATGCATGTTAGCTACAGCAGTAATCTATACCTCATACTTGCACACTAGTGTTGTGTGTGTGAGAGAGAGAGTGTGTGTGTATATATATATATATATATATATATATATATATATATATATATATATAGAGAGAGTGTATATATATATTTATGTAGAGTGTATATATAGAGTGTATATATATATATGCCCCCTGCAGACTGTGGCACAAACATCGACTGTACCTGTACGGCCTGGTCTCGAACTGTCCGTAGTACACAAAGTGCCTCCACAAGATCTCCGTGTCATTGATAGTAATGTCCTCCACACTCAAGTCCTCGTTTTGCTCTAAGTAGTAATCAAAGTCAAAGCAGGCCGGTCCACGAGCCTTCATTTCCATTATTTTGGGGACCTGGGGATATGGCAGCAGTACATGATTTGGGGGGCCAGGGGATGGCTGTAGTACATGATTTTGGGGACCAGATGATGGCAGCAGTACATGATTTTGGGGTCCATGCGTCTTCATTTCCATGATTTTGGGGATATGGCAGCAGCACATAATTTGGGGGTCCTGTGGATGGCAGCAGTACATGATTTGGGGGACCTGGGGATAAGGCAGCAGTACATGATTTTGGAAACCAGGGGATGGCAGCAGTACATGGTTATGAGTCCTCCACATTCAAGTTGTGCAGCCGGCTTGTCATGGGTCAACTAGGGCCAGTCTAAATAAATAAATAAATAAACAAATAAATAAATAAATAAACAAATAAATAAATAAATAAATAATTAAATAGTACGCCTTGTTACAAGGCGTGAGGTTGAGGGGGCCAGCCCGTTTGCTTTCACTGGGGCCAACCACAGGGCTAGTCTTGGACAATGAAATGTAATATTCATGAACCTATATTAACAATACATAAATACGATATGTACAAGACATAAATATTATAATATGTACGAAATGTTATATTCATGAATCATGCATGTCACACCTTCAAGCCAGCTGTGTTGGCAAGGTATTCGTTTGACCTTCAAAAACAGTGCACCTTATATATACATATATATACAGGGGGTGGTGGTGGCAGGAAGTAAGCTGCCGTTCCTCATCTTCGCTTCAAATTTAACCCCAAATAAAGTTGAACAGGAAGTTTTAGGTCTCAAAAGTTTTTTGGCCCCCAATCTTTACTTTGCGATAAATTACGTTTGGGAAACCCCATGAAAGATGTAAGAGCATAAATGGATAGGGCAAGAAAAGATCTTTCGAATGGCCCTCATTTTAGACGGGGTAGGGGAAGATAGGTTTTTTTATAAGTTTAGGGATTAGGGTTTAGAATTTAGGGTTTAGTTAAAATTCCATTTAAACGTTTCTGCCCCAACCAACAAACCTGCTTGTGATCATGCATCATGTACCGCTTGTGATCATGCATCATGTACCGCTTGTGATCATGCATCATGTACTGCTTGTGATCATGCATCATGTACTGCTTGTGATCATGCATCATGTACTGCTTGTGATCATGCATCATGTACTGCTTGTGATCATGCATCATGTACTGCTTGTGATCATGCATCATGTACTGCTTGTGATCATGCATCATGTACTGCTTGTGATCATGCATCATGTACTGCTTGTGATCATACATCATGTACTGCTTGTGATCATGATCATTACTGCTTAATCATGCATCTGTACTGCTTGGGATCATGGGGCGAGTCAGTGTTAGCGGTGCTGGTGATCATGCATCCATGGTTGGGTGTTGTTTTACTGGCTTGAAGCAGGGGTGTGTGCGAGCAGGGACTGCGGCGGGGATCATGCAAGCAGGACGGCGGGGGAGCAGGCGCAGGGACGGGCGGGTGTACTGTTGCGGTGTGACCAACAAAAGGTCAGGGACGGCGGGGAGCAAGTGGAGGGGGGGGGCCTCAGGGGACGGACCGAGCGTGGCGGCGGGGGATCATGCCGCAGGGACGGGCGAGGGGAGCAGACAGCAGGGCGGAGATCTGGGGCGTGGGGGGTGGGGTTGCAGGGGGGCCAAGGCCGGCGGGGGACGCAGCAGCAGGGACGGGCGGGGAGCAGACACAGGGACGAAAGAAAGCGGGGGACCAGTCACAGAGCCGGCGGGGTGAGCAGGCCGCAGGGACGGCGGGGGAGCAAGTAGGTAGGGAAACATCCAGTCGAATTCTTCAGATCCGTGGGCTTGTGATCATACATCATGCATGGCGCACCTTGAAGCAAGCTGTGTTGGCAAGGTACTTGTTTGACCTTAATACACAGCGACCCTTGAATATATATATAAATGGCGCACCTTGAAGCGAGCTGTGTTGGCAAGGTACTCATTTGAATTCACCGTGTCTGCCAGACCGCTATTGTTGATGGTCCCAATATAGTTGCGAGGTACCTGCGCAAAAACAAGCACAACATTTGGCATGATTTTCGATAGAAATGAATTCAATAAAAATGAATTTGATATACCCCGTAGGCGCAGTATTAATTGGCAAGATTAAGAGTTGGCAAATGGCATTTTTTTCCATTTTTGATGTCTCGAAAACTAGTGGCAAAAATAACTTGGCAAACGTGATTTTTTCTTGACCTGGGAATTTTTACTCAGGTTTAGACCTGTAAAACATTTGGCAAATGGAAATTTGCCTTGTAATTTTTTCACATGTAACAAACTTGTGGCAAAGGGGAGTATTCCATGTTACATTTTGAAAATAACTGTCTGAAAAACTGATCCACTCAGGGTTTACAGCAAAACCAAAAAGGTACCAGTATTAACACCAGTAGTTACCACCACAGTAAAAGTTATTTCCATACAAAATGTATGGCAATTAACCCCACCCACAACCAGCCTCTCTCCCACAAGCTTCACATCCTAGTCGTGAGTACCGACATTTCTTGCAACCCAGCATCGAGCTTCCACCCTCGCCATTTGCCCCTAGACCATCATCTCGGGCTTGGTCCTCTTCATCACCAACTCTGCAGTCTTCCTCGCTTCAGCAGCACTCCGTTCTCGCTGCTGGTCAGCCGAAGTGGCAGGCTTGAAGAAACTGCCTATGAGTCTCTGACCCTTGCTCTGCTCGGGAGCAGGCATCTGTCGTCGCCTCCTTGAATCGTCGGGCTCCATAGAGGCGGCCTTCTAATTCTCAGCGTGCAATGAAAGAATTGGATTCGACTAAGAGCGAAGTTTTGCTGTACTGCAGAGAGTACAGTCTGTTTGAATCGACGGTGTTGGACAAACTTGGCAAACGCCAGTCAGCTTTCGACCCACCCACGTGGCTCAGATCTGTTATAATTCGGTTTGGCAAACGGTCGTTTGCCAACCCATTTGCCAATTCTTCCTGCGCCTACGGTAAATGAATTCGACATAGAGATAAATGAATTCGACATAAATGAATTTGGTATAAACAACCACATCTCTCGTTCATGGTTCCAATGCAGTAGCGAGGTACCTGTGCAAAAATAACCACATGCTGGGTATTTGGTATTTATATCTGTATGCAGCAGACGACTTTCGCAAGGTCTTATCAACACGAGCACCTCAGGAACCATTGCAAAAAGGTGTGAATGTATTGCACAATCTATGTCTAACCAAAACGAGCACCTCATGAACCACGCATATTTGAAACGCTTCAGTCCTCTGCACATCGTGTTAAGTCCTACGTATTAAATATGTTACAATCATGGGTGAGCCAGTACACCATGTGCAGCAGAATATGTATGCAGCAGACAATTTAGGCAAGATCTTATAAACACGAGCAACGCAGGAACCTCTCATATTTGTCCGGATCTCTTGCATTGCTCACAGTGTTTTTTCCTGCCTTTAAAAAATGTATACTTGTTCCAGTCCAGGTTTACCCAACTTTGGCTAACAGAATTGCCCTCGAACAGTCAAGATGAGTGCTAGATGGGGCTTGTGGATGTGTGCGTGTGTGGGTGAGGGGGGTTGTCTGTGTCTGGGGCTTGTGGGTGTGTGTGTGTGGGGGGGGGGGGGGCTATGACTGGGGCTTGTGGATGTGTGCGTGTGTGGGTGAGGGGGGTTGTCTGTGTCTGGGGCTTGTGGGTGTGAGGGGCAAGATGAGTGCTAGATTGTCAGGAGGGGCTGACAATCTGTATATGTGTATATGCCTACATGCTCAAAAAAACTCTTTACTACCTCCTTGTCCTGCTTCACAAGCTTATCAACTGGTTAGATTTGTCGTCTGTACTGCCACACCCCGTTCTTTACTGCCACACCCGTACTTCACTGCCACAACCCGTACTTCACTGCCTTACCAACTGATTAGATTTACCGCCTCTGTACTGCCATACCTCGTACTTCGCTGCCACACCCTGTACTTCACAACCTTACCAACTGGTTAGGTTTGTCGTCTCTGGACTGCCACACCCCGTACTTCACTGCTCTCACACCGTACTTCACTGCCACACCCCGTACTTCACAAGCTTACCAACTGGTTAGGTTTGTCGTCTCTGGACTGCCACACCCCGTACTTCACTGCTCTCACACCGTACTTCACTGCCACACCCCGTACTTCACAATCTTACCAACTGGTTAGGTTTGTTGTCTCTGGACTGCCACACCCCGTATTTCACTGCCCTCACACCGTATGAGATGGCGTTCATGAGGGTGAAGGACTTGACCTTCACAAACATCACCTCAAGGGGGTCAAGGGTGATGCCATCTAGGAAGTTCTCCCCTTGAGGACTGAACCTAGAGATTTCAGGTGGTAGGGTTCAAAGATCAGGGTTCAGGGTTCAGGGTTGATGATGCAAGTTGGTTGGGTTCGTACGTGTGCGTTTTTTTCTTTTCCAAACACCACTTCAAGAGGTCCGAGGGTGATGGCATCTAGGAAGTTCTCCCCTTGAGGACTGAACCTAGAGATTTCAGGTGGTAGGGTTCAAATATCAGGGTTCAGGGTTCAAGTTTCAGGGTTCATTTTTGATGAAGTGGCTTGAGTGCTTAAGTACGTGCGAGTTTATTTTAGTGTTCAAACATTATGTTCAAACATCACCTCAAGGTGTCATGAGGTGTATATCACAAGGATGTCATTTTCAAATCTGAAAATGTTTTTTTTTCTAGCTTAATGGCTTCATCCCTCCTCCTGGGACAGCGTTTTTAGATATTTTGTTGCTTTTTAGGGCCATGTAAGGCAAAAACTTTTTGTTGCTTTTTATGGCCATTTAAGGCAAAAACGTTTTGTTGCTTTTTAGGGCCATTTAAAGCAAAAACTTTGTTTTTACATTTGTGCGGCGGCGATTTGGTCCAAAACTGGGTCAAAAGTAGCGATCGCTATATATATTGGTTAAAAAACAATCCCTGCCGTCTCACCTTGCATTGCATACCCAGTTAGTGGGGTCCTTCCAGTCAACGTCTTGGTAGCGCTCCATCAGGCAGTCGATGTTGCAACCCACTCTTAGAGAAATATCCACTTAGTCGGGTCCATGTGTTGTATTAAACCAATCAATACTGAAACACACTAGAGGTCTTCCTTCTCACCTTGCATTGCATACCCAGTTGGTGGGGTCCCTCCAGTCAAGTTTTGGTAGCGCTCCATCAGACATTTGAGGTTGCAACCCACTCTTAGAGAAATATCCACTTAGTCGGGTCCATGTGTTGTATCAAAACAATCAATACTGAAACACACTAGAGGTCTTCCTTCTCACCTTGCATTGCATACCCAGTTGGTGGGGTCCCTCCAGTCAAGTTTTGGTAGCGCTCCATCAGACATTTGAGGTTGCAACCCACTCTTAGAGAAATATCCACTTAGTCGGGTCCATGTGTTGTATTAAACCAATCAATACTGAAACACACTAGAGGTCTTCCTTCTCACCTTGCATTGCATATCCAGTTAGTGGGGTCCTTCCAGTCAAGTTTTGGTAGCGCTCTATCAGGCAGTCGATGTTGCAACCCACTTGTAGAGAAAAATCCAGTTAGAATATAGAGATAAATGTAGTAAAACCAAAAATACGTAGCTTCTGCACTGTGCTGTATTAAACCAATAAAGACTAGAACACACTAAGGGTACTCCTTCTCTCCTTGCATTGCATACCCAGTTAAAAATAAATTGCACATTCAGTTAAAAATAAAAATGCTAACAACAAATACTGGAAAACATTCTACTGGTATTCCTTCTCACCTTGCATTACATACCCAGTTAGTGGGGTCCCTCCAGTCAACGTCTTGGTAGCGCTCCATCAAGCAGTCTATGTTGTACCCTGCTCTAAACATGGCTGCGGAAGAGCCGAGTTCAGAATGGTAGATGGTGTTCCACCTGTTGCTATGGCACTGAAACACGTGCTTGTCCCTCTTCAAAACCTGCAAGCCAACCTGTGCAATGCACGGGGGTACAGGGCAGCGATACTGTTGGTAGCCATGTGTGTGTGCGTGAATGTGTGTGTGTTGTTGACTGGTGGGCTGTGTCCCACCTGCTGTTATGGCACAGGAACACATGCGTGTCCCTCTTCAGAACCTGCAACCAAAGCTGTGCAGCACACGGGGGTACAGGGCAGCGGTACTGCTGGTAGCCATGTGTGTGTTGTTGTTGACTGGTGGGCTGCGCCCTACCTGCTGTTGTGGCACTGGAACACATGCTTGTCCCTCTTCAGACACCTGCAACCCAAGCTGTGCAACCCACGGGGGTACAGGGCAGCGGGTTCCTTCAGCACCAGTCTACTGTGGGCAGCCATGGGTGCATGTGTGTCAGTGTTGTTGACTGGTGGTCAGCTTGTGAATGGTAGATGGTGTCCCACCTGCTGTTGTGGCACTGGAACACATGCTTGTCCCTCTTCAAAACCTGCAACCCAACCTAAGCAATCCACGGGGGTACAGGGCAGCGGGGGCCTTCAGCACCAGTCTACTGCTGGTAGCCATGCATGTGTAAGTGTGTCGGTGTTGTAAACTGGTCGTCAGGTTGTGAATGGTGGATGGTGTACCACCTGATGTTGTGGCACTGGAACACATGCTTGTCCCTCTTCAGACACCTGCAACCCAAGCTGTGCAACACGCAGAAACACAGGGCAGCGGGGGCCTTCAGCACCAGTCTACTGTAGGCATGCAGGCATGCGTGTGTGTGTTGGGCCTTCAGCACCAGTCTACTGTAGGCATGCAGGCATGCGTGTGTGTGTTGTTGACTGATGGTCAGCTTGTGGATGGTGGGCTGGGTTCCACCTGATGTTGTGGCACTGGAATATATGCTTGTCCCACTTCAGGCACCCGCAAGCCAAGCTGTGCAGCACACAGGAACACAGGGTAGCGGGTGCCTTCAGCATCAGTCTACTGTTGGTAGCCATGCGTGTGTGTGTGTTGTTGACTGGTGGGCTGTGTTCCACTTGATGCTGTGGCACTAGAACACATGCTTGTCCCTCTTTAGAACCTGCAAGCCAACCTGTGCAATACACAGGGGTACAGGGCAGCGGTACTGTTGGTAGCCAAGCGCGTGTGTGTGTGTGTGTGTGTGTGTGTGTGTGTGAGTGTTGTTGACTGGTGGGCTGTGTCCCACCTGCTGTTGTGGCACTGGAACACATGCTTGCCCCTCTTCAGACACCTGGAAGCCAACCTGTGCAACACACTGGGGTACAGGGCAGCAGTACTGTTGGTAACCATGCGTGTGTGTGAGTGTTGTTGACTGGTGGGCTGCGTCCCACCTGCTGTTGTGGCACTGAAACACATGCGTGTCCCTCTTCATAACTTGCAAGCCAACCTGTGTAACACACGGGGGCACAGGGCAGCGGGTGCCTTCAGCACCAGTCTACTGTTGGCAGCCTTGCGTGTTTGTGTGTTGGGGTGTTGTTGACTGGTGGTCAGCTTGTGACTGGTGGGCTGTGTCCCACCTGCTGTTGTGGCACTGGAACACATGCTTGTCCCTCTTCAAAACCTGCTAGGCAGAGACTTTTGTTGTCAGGGGGGCGGGAGCCCCCAGGTTCATCCCTGTGTTCGTCTGAGCGTCCGTGTGTCTGTGCGTCCGTCCGACCGCCCCCCTAAGACGAAGCCTGACACGTCAGCCAACAGTATCGGAACTAACTGGCTTCAGCCTGCTCCATTCATTGCCATCTGTCATTCTGACACTCTCTGCCAGTTCGCCAATTTTCCAAATTTCGTCGTTTCTTATGACTCGTTTGAATAAAGCTACCAGTACGCTGTCCCAGTAGGTCGTCTCCATGGCCGAGTATAGGTCGCGCGCTTAAGCAACATCCATTTTTGGGGCTGATTGATTCGGCAGGTGAGTTGTTACACACTCCTTAGCGGATTTCGACTTCCATGACCACTGCAGGGTAATTCAAAGCGCGCGCTTTTGCGCTTTTGAGCGCTGACTTTTTGACCCCCTCTGCGCTTTAAGCGCAGTTTATTGCAATCCCTTGTGGGCGCTGCAAGCAAGTTTTGCGCTTTTTGCACTACAAAGCGCAGTTTTTTTGTCTTCAAGTGCGCTAAAGCGCTGGCAAATTTGGCCATTTGAAGTACCCTGGACCACTGTCCTGCTGGCCTACACCCAGGAAGCTATAAGGTGACCCACTTTCTGAACTGAAAACAATATCTCATGCAAGCCAAGCCAACCTGCGTTAGTTATGAGACAGTTGGCTGACGTGTCAGGCTTCGTCTACGTCGTCAGACGCACAATGGGGTAACCTTGGGGGCATTAACGGGCTGGCCCCCTCAACCTCACACCTCGTAACAAGGCATACTATATATTTATGTATAACCCTGGGGGCTCTCACCCCGCAGGAGGAGGGGCCCCGCCAAACAAAGCTCCTGTCCTGTCCTGTACTGTACTCCTGTACTGTACACCAACCTGTGCAACCCATAGGGACACACGACCGAGGACACCTCATGCCACAGTCCTCTAAAGTTTGAATAAAATACATACATCTCATCAGAAATGCATACACAGTACATTGTATATATATTCTGGTGGTATTACGATCTTATTACAGTATTTGGTTTATTTTTATATATTTCAGAAATGCATACACAGTATACTGTATATATATTCTGGTGGTATTACAGTATTTGGTTTATTTTTATATATTTCAGAAATGCATACACAGTATACTGTATATATATTCTGGTGGTATTACAGTATTTGGTTTATTTTTACATATTTCAGAAATGCATACACAGTATACTGTATATATATTCTGGTGGTATTACAGTATTTGGTTTATTTTTATATATTTCAGAAATGCATACACAGCATACTGTATATATATTCTGGTGGTATTACAGTATTTGGTTTATTTTTATATATTTCAGAAACGCATACACAGTATACTGTATATATATTCTGGTGGTATTACAGTATTTGGTTTATTTTTATATATTTCAGAAATGCATACACAGTATACTGTATATATATTCTGGTGGTATTATGATCTTATTACAGTATTTGATTTCTTTCGATATATATCAGAATACATCAAAATAATTGATCATAACTTAATTAATAAGATCATCAGAATGTACAAAATCTATATATATTATTCGAAGCTTGCTATATATCTCACCCTGTCAGTTGCCACCACATAAGACTGGAGGTTATGCTGCCACTTGCTTGCTTCGCACATGGCCCATCCATTGGTCATATATATATATATATATATATATATATATATATATATATATATATATATATATATATATGTATATACATCTGAAGCTCACTACATCTCACCCTGTCTGTAGCCACCACATAATACTGAACGTGAGGGTTCCATCGTCATTTGCTTGGGTTGCTCCTAGCCCCATCCAACGGTGATATATATGTATATATACACACACACACAAAGCTCATTATATCTCACCCTGTCTGTAGCCACCACATAAGACTGAACGTGCGGGTTCCATCGCCATTTGCTTGGGTCGCTCATAGCCCCATCCAACGGCGAGCCTTCACAGCTGATGGTGGGCCCTACAAGCTTCACGTCGCCTCGAAGGCGGCGTAGGAATGGATGGGTCCAGTGCACGTGACCCTAAGCAAGGGTGGGTGGGTGGGGTGGGGGGCTGGGTGTTAGGGGCTGGGGGGCTGGGTGTTAGGGGGTGGGGGGCTGGGTGTTAGGGGCTGTGGGGGTTGGGGGGTTGGGTTGAAATAAACCGTCCCAGCTTGCATTGTGACCTGTTGGGATTCTTCATATGCAGTGCCGGCATCACTTGGCTAGGTGGGGGGATGTGCATGGCTGATGGTGGGACCTACTGTCTTCACTTCGCCTCCCAGGCAAGGAATGGATGGGTCCAGTGCACGTGACCCTAAGCAGGGGTGGGTGGGTGGGGGGGCTGGGTGTTAGGGTGTGTGTGTGTGGGGGGGGGGGGGGGTGTTAGGGGTTGGGGGGTTGGGGTTGGGGGTTGGGGGTTGGGAGGGGGGGGGGGGGGGGGTTGAAATAAACCGTCCCAGCTTGCTTTGTGACATGTCGAAGTCCTTCGTATGTAGTGCCGGCATCACTTGGCTAGATGCAGGGATGTGCATGGCTGATGGTGGGACCTACAAGCTTTACGTCGCCTGGAAGGCGGCGTGGGAATGGATGGGTCCAGTGCACGTGACCCTAAGCAAGGGTGGGGATGGGTGGGTGGGTGGGTGGGGGGGGGGCTGGGTGTTTGGGGTTGGGGGGGGGGGGGGGGGGGGTTGAAATAAACCGTCCCAGCTAGCTTTGTGACATGTTGGAGTCCTTCGTATGTAGTGCCGGCATTACTTGGCTAGATGCAGGGATGCGCATGGCTGATGGTGGGACCTACAAGCTTCACGTCACCTCGAAGGAGTGGATGGGTCCAGTGCACGTGACCTTAAGCAGGGGTGGGGTGGGGGGCTGGGTGTTAGGGGTTGGGGGGGGGTGGGGGGGTGGGTTGAAAGAAACCGTCCCAGCTAGCTTTGTGACATGTTGGAGTCCTTTGTATGTAGTGCCGGCTTTACTTGGCTAGATGCAGGGATGCGCATGGCTGATGGTGGGACCTACAAGCTTTACGTCGCCTTGAAGGCGGCGTGGGAATGGATGGGTCCAGTGCACGTGACCCTAAGCAAGGGTGGGGGTGGGTGGGTGGGTGGGTGGGGGGGGGGCTGGGTGTTAGGGGTTGGGAGGTTGGATGTTAGGGGTTGGGGGGGTTGGGTGTTAGGGGTTTGGGGGGGGGGGGGGGGGGGGGGGGGTTGAAATAAACCGTCCCAGCTAGCTTTGTGACATGTTGGAGTCCTTTGTATGTAGTGCCGGCATTACATGGCTAGATGCAGGGATGCGCATGGCTGATGGTGGGACCTACAAGCTTCACGTCACCTCGAAGGAGTGGATGGGTCCAGTGCACGTGACCCTAAGCAGGGGTGGGGTGGGGGGCTGGGTGTTAGGGGTTGGGGGGGGTGGGGGGGTGGGTTGAAATAAACCGTCCCAGCTAGCTTTGTGACATGTTGGAGTCCTTTGTATGTAGTGCCGGCATTACTTGGCTAGATGCAGGGATGCGCATGGCTGATGGTGGGACCTACAAGCTTTACGTCGCCTCGAACGCGGCGTAGGAATGGATGGGTCCAGTGCACGTGACCCTAAGCAAGGGTGGGGGTGGGTGGGTGGGTGGGGGGGGGGGCTGGGTGTTAGGGGTTGGGAGGGTTGGATGTTAGGGGTTGGGGGGGTTGGGTGTTAGGGGTTTGGGGGGGGGGGGGGGGGGGGTGGGTTGAAATAAACCGTCCCAGCTAGCTTTGTGACATGTTGGAGTCCTTTGTATGTAGTGCTGGCATTGTTTGGCTAGATGGGGGAATGTGCATGGCTGATGGTGGGACCTACTAGCTTCACGTCACCTCGAACGCGGCGTAGGAATGGACGGGTCCAGTGCACGTGACCCTAAGCAGGGGTGGGTGGGTGGATTGGGGGGCTGGGTGTTAGGGGTTGGGTGTTAGGGGTTGGGGGGGTGGGTTGAAATAAATCGTCCCAGCTTGCTTTGTGACATGTCAGAGTCCTTCGTATGTAGTGCCGGCATCACTTGGCTAGATGGGGGGATGTGCACAGCTGATGGGGGGACGTACTGTGTTCACGTCGCCTCGAAGGCGGCGTAGGAATGGATGGGTCCAGTGCACGTGACCCTAAGCAGTGTAAGCAGAGTGCGACGTGTTTGTTGGCAGTGTTGCCAGAGTGTGTAGGGTTGTGAGGTAGTGTGAGGAGAGTGTGTAGTGTCTGTTGGCAGCTTATGGGAGAGTGTTTAGGGGGGGGGGGGGGGGGGGGGGCAGTGTCAAATCGCGACCAGGAGCCCAACCTTGTAAGACACCAAACCCCTGACCGCTTCCATATGACCCCCTTTCTGAAGAGAAAATCAAAGCTCTGTGTCGCGTCAGTTGACTGTCGGTTGACTGTCAGTTGACTGTCGGTTGACTGTCTGTTGACTGTCAGTTGACTGTCAGTTGACTGTCAGTTGACTGTCGGTTGACTGTCTGTTGACTGTCGGTTGACTGTCAGTTGACTGTCTGGTGGTATAGCTCAAATGCAACGAGAGCATACCCTGGGCCAGCCAACAGGATTCCAATAAAACAACAGCCTCTGATGTTTTGATGTAGAGCCGCCTAAAAGCTGTCACATATATCTAAAACAACAGCATCCGATTTCATGTTGTAGAGCTGCCTAGAAGCTGCCACAAACAGCTAAAACGACTCCCCTATCGCATTGTAGAGCTGCATTGACGCTGCCATATAAAGCTAAAACAAATCCCCTATTGTGTCACACTATCACTCATCCTCGCATAGGAGGGATATAACAGCCCTCACACTTTGTAGTTCATGAAGATGAAGTACAAGTACTGCCTCATGTCACACTGTCACTCACCCTCGCATAGGAGGGATAGAACGGCCCCCGCACTGAGCAGTTCACGAAGATGAAGTACAAGTACTGCCTTGTTGTGTCACACTGTCACTCACCCGCGCATAGGAGGGATAGAACGGCCCCCGCACTGAGCAGTTCATGAAGATGAAGTACAAGTACTGCTTCATGTCACACTGTCACTCACCCGCGCATAGGAGGGATAGAAAGGCCCCCGCACTGAGCAGTTCATGAAGATAAAGTACAAGTACTTCCTGATGTCCACGTGACCGCTGCGCAGGAGCCACCCAAAGGTGCCCCAGTCGTAGCATTCGTTCTCATGAAACACGTACTTGGCGTGGGGCGGTAGCAGCGGGAGATCCACTTCTGCACTCTGTTTGTGGGTTGTGGTTGTGGGTTATACAAGTTTTCATAAAACACGTACTTGGCGGGGGGGGGGGGGGGTAGCAGCGGGAGATCCACTTCTGCACTCTGTTCAGTGTGGGAAAGTAGTAGTTTTGGGTTAGGGGTTGAGGTGGGGGTTGTGTGATGTGGTATGTGTGTGTGTGTGTGTGTGTGTGTGTGTGTGTGTGTGTGTGTGTGTGTGTGTGGGGGGGGGGGGGGGGGGGGGTAGCAGAGGGGGATCAAATTCTGCACTCTGTTCAGTGTGGGAAAGTAGTAGTTGTGGGTTAGGGGTGGAGGTGGGGGTTGTGTGATGTGGTATGTGTGTGTGTGGGTGTGTGGGTGTGGGTGTGGGTGGGGGTGGGGGTGGGGGGGGGGGGGATCAGTAGCAGAGGGGGATCAAATTCTGCACTCTGTTCAATGTGGGCAAGTAGTAGTTGTGGGTTAGGGATGGAGGTGGGGGTGGGGTTGGTACTTGGCGTGTGGGGGAGCAAAGGAAGATCAACTTCAGCAATCTGTTCAGTGTGGGAAGTTGTAGTTGTGGGTTAGGGATGCAGGTGGGGGTGGGGGTGGTCCTTGTGGGGGGGGAGCAGAGGAAGATCAAATTCTGCACTCTGTTCAATGAGGGAAGTTGTAGTTGTGGGTTAGGGATGGAGGTGGGGGTGGGGTTGGTACTTGGCGTGTGGGGGGAGCAGAGGAAGATCAAATTCTGCACTCTGTTCAGTTTAGGAGGTTGTACTTGTGGGTTAGGGATGCAGGTGGGGGTGGGGGTGGTCCTTGTGGGGGGGGAGCAGAGGGAGATCAAATTCTGCACTCTGTTCAGTGTGGGCAAGTAGTAGTTGTGGGTTAGGGGTGGAGGTGGAGGTGGAGGTGGAGGTGGGGGTGGGGGTGGGGGTGGGGGTGGTAGTTGGCTTGGGAGGGGGGGGTAGCAGAGGGAGATCAACTTCTGCACTCTGTTCAGTGTGGGAAAGAAGTAGTAGTGGGTTAGGGGTGGAGGTGTGGGTGAGTTAGGGGTGGGGGTGAGGTGTGGGTGGGGGGGGTATCAGGGGGAGATTCACCTCTGCACTCAGATCAACATGGGCGGGTAGTGGTTGTGGGTAAGGCGAGTTCCCATATACCTTACATTTTGTGAGGTATGGGTGGCAGTGATGTTTTTTCAAATCTGAAAGTGAGGTTTTCCTAGATTCATGGTTTAAGACCTCCTTCAGGGACAGCATTTTAGTGCTTTCTATAGCTTTTTATAGCTTTTTAGGGCCATTTAGGGGGGGGGGAACTGTTTTGTTTTTACTTTTTTATAGCGAATATTTTGCTGAAACGGGGTCAAAACTAGCGATCGCTATATATAGTGGAAAAAGAAATCCCTGATGGGTGGGGGGGTGGAGGATGGCAGAGGGAGATCCACAACATGGGCAAGTAGTGATTGTGGGTTAGGCAAGTTCTCGTGTATTTAGCATGGGGTGGGGGGCATCAGAGGGAGGTCCACATCAGCACCCTGTTCAACATGGGTGGGTAGTGGTTGTGGGTAAGGCAAGTTCCCATGGACCATGCATTGTGTGCGGTATGGGTGGGGGGTGGAGGGTAGTATCTTTCACTGTTTTTTTGCCTCTTTTGAGATTTAACCCATCTTCAAGCACCATCCTAATTGGATATGTTGAGTACCCTCATAAAATAGTATTCCCGCTGTGTGTTCAGACCCCTGTCACAAGTCCTATGGAGCGTCGCAAGCGACGCTGAAAATTGGCGGAGTGTGTTGGCAACTGAAGGAAAGGTGGCAACGTAAGCGAGTTAGTTAAGAGAACGTTGCCTGACGTCGGGCTTCAATTTTTGAGTCGGTCGGTCCGACGGACAACGGGGTAACACTGGGGGCTCCCGCCCCCTTGAAGAGGGGGCTCCGGTAAAAATTCCTCATCATGCGCCTACTTTGCATATTGTAGGAGTGGCACCACCATTCGAACTGAATCCTCTGTGTCGCTGGTTTGTGTCGGGAGACCCACCTCCTGAGGTGAAAATCCTTTCACAACTAAAAAAAAAAAATCAACCCCCACCCTACTGTATGTACACGATGAGGTCCCTTGTTTAATCCCATTTTACACGTGTTGAGTTCAGATCTCCCTTCAAATCGTCTTTTTGCTGCGTGAGTTCAGACCCCTTTTAATATCCCTCTTTAAATCCTATTTGTCTAATTCATAATGAGGTCCCTCTTCAAATCATTTTTTTCATGTGTGTGCTACGGTCCCTGTTTAACTGTTTTTTTTGCTGTGTAAGTCTAGACCCCTTTTTATATCCCTCTTTAAACCCAATCTGTTCGAGGTCCCTCCTCAAATCCTATTTTTCATGCGTGTGTTGAGGCCCCTCTTCAAATCTTATTTTTCCTGTCAGAGGTAAAACCCCTTCTTATGTCCCTATTTAGACCCCATATGCCTAATTCATGACGAGGTCCCTCTTTTTAAATCCCATTCTTCGTGTGTGCGCCGAGGTCCATGTTTAAATGTTTTTTTTGCTGTGTGAGTTAGGACCCCTTTTTATATCCCTCTTTAACCCCATCAGCCTAATTCATGACGAGGTCACTCTTTAAATCTCATTTTACATGTGTGCGTTGAGGTACCTCTTTAAACTTGTCTGGTGTGGGTTCAGGCTCATTTGTATATCCCTCTTCAAAACCCCACTTCATATTTAGTACATGATGAGGTCCCTCTTAAATGCCACTTTATATTTGTGTGCGTTGAGGTCCCTGTTTAAATGCTGTTTTGCTGTGTGAGTCGAGACCCCTTTTAATATCCCTCTCTAAATTCCATATGTCTAATTCTTGACGAGGTCCTTCTTCAAATCGTATTTTTCATGTGTGTGCTGAGGTCCCTGTTAAAAAAATAAAACTGTGTGAGTCGAGACCTCTTTGAATCCCATACGTCTAATTTATGACGAGGTCCCTCTTCAAATTGTACTTTCATGTGTGAGCTGAGGTCCCTGTTTAAATGATTTTTTTGCTGTGTAAGTTCAGACCTCTTTTTATATCCCTCTTTGAACCCATCTGTCCATTCCATGATGAGGTCCCTCTTTAAATCCCATTTTTCACATGTGTGCTGAGGTCCCTCTTAAAATCGTCTTTTTGCTGTGTGAGTTCAGACCCCTTTTTATCTCTCTCTTTAAATCCCATGTCTGATTCATGACGAGGTCCCTCTTTAAATCCCATTCTTCATGCATGTGTTGAGGTCCCTGTTTAAATTGTATTTTTAATGTGTGAGTTCAGACCCCTTTTTATATTCCTCTTTAAATCCCATCTATCCAGTAGTTGATGAGGTCCCTCTTTAAATCCCATTCTTCATGCGCGTGTTGAGGTCCCTGTTTAAATCGTCTTTTTAATGTGTGAGTTCAGACCCCTTTTTATACTCCTCTTTAAATCCCATCTATCCAGTAGATGATGAGGTCCCTCTTTAAATCCCATTCTTCATGCGCGTGTTGAGGTCCCTGTTTAAATCGTCTTTTTAATGTGTGAGTTCAGACCCCTTTTTATACTCCTCTTTAAATCCCATCTATCCAGTAGATGATAAGGTCCCTCTTTGAATCCCATTCTTCATGCGCGTGTTGAGGTCCCTGTTTAAATCGTCTTTTTAATGTGTGAGTTCAGACCCCTTTTTATACTCCTCTTTAAATCCCATCTATCCAGTGGATGATAAGGTCCCTCTTTAAATCCCATTCTTCATGCGCGTGTTGAGGTCCCTGTTTAAATCGTCTTTTTAATGTGTGAGTCCAGACCCCTTTTTATACTCCTCTTTAAATCCCATCTATCCAGTAGATGATAAGGTCCCTCTTTAAATCCCATATATCCAGTAGATGATGAGGTCCCTCTTTAAATCCCACTATATCTGTGAGCGTTGTGTCCCTGTTTAAATGTTCTTTTTGTTTTGTAAGTTCAGACTTCTTTTTATACTCCTCTATAAATCCCATCTCTCCAGAATGATGAGGTCCCTCTTAATATCCCACTATATCTGTGTGCGTTGTCTCTCTGTTTGCATGTTGTTTTGTTGTGTCCTTTTAGACCCCTTTTTATATTCCTTTTCAAAGACCATCTGTCCAGTACATGATGAGATCCCTCTTTAAATCCCACTTTAAATTTGTGTGTGTTGTGTCCCTGTTTAAATGTTGTTTTTGTTGTGTGAGTTCAGACCTATTTTTATATTCCTCTTCAATTTCATTCGTCCATTTCATGATGAGGTCCCTCTTCAAATCCCACTTTTCATGTGTGGGTTGTGTGAGCGTCGGGGTTTCTGTTTACAAGTTGTTTTTGTTGTATTAGTTCAGACCCCTTTATAAATTCCTCTTCAAATCCCATCTATCCAGTAGATGATGAGGTCCCTCTTTAAATCCCACTTTAAATTTGTGTGCGTTGAGGTCCCTGTTAACATATTGTTTTTGTTGTGTGAGTTCAGACCTATTATTCCTCTTCAAATCCCATCTATCCATTTCATGATGAGGTCCCTCTTTAAATCCTACTATATCTGTGAGCGTTGTGTCCCTGTTTAAATGTTGTCTTTGTTGTATGGGTTTAGACCTATTTTATATTCCTCTTAAAATCCCATCTGTCCATTTCATGATGAAGTCTCCTGTTACATGTTATGTGTTGAAGACACTCTTTTAACCCCTTAAAAAAAATAAGATCAATACCAAAAGGATTAAGGAATTAAAAGGATGAAAAATAAGATCAATGCCAAAAGGAGCTTTAATATCACCTGCTCTTCATCCCTGTACCGCTGCACTACAATGACATATTCACACAGGGTGTCCTGCTCGACTGCCTCGGAAATGAAGAAGCGCAGGTTGTCCAGGAACTCGGGGTCAGTGGCAGCAAAGATGTACATCACTAAAATCTTCCGGTCCCCTAGATGGCTGGGTTGTCCCATGTCAGTAGGTCCAACAAGACTAGGGACCACCCCCTCTGGCAAGATACCTGACACAACCAGCCATGATGCTATGGCCCATGACAGCAAGGCTGCACCCAGCAGGTATGTCAGCAGCCCGCCTCGTTTGAGCCATCGATCCGATTTGGGAGACATCAGGCTCGACAGCGAGTCGGATCTGGAAGTACAATATTAGCGAATGCTGGGGGTGGGAATTGTTGAGCACATGGCTATCGCTAAGATTGTCAGGCAAAATGGCACGCGGGGAGTATTCAAATCATTTGGGAATGCGCCAGAATGTCGATAGAGGGGGGTTGGGCCACAGCTCAAAGGTTCGGGGACGAAGCGAGGTAACGCGAACGTCACGAAAACGTCGAAGGCCTATAACAGCTAGGGCGTTGCGTGGCCCAGAACCTGGCCTGTGGTTTCGGCGTGGGTCCAGAACCAGGCCTGTGGTTTCGGCGTAGGTCTTCGTATACGCAATGCCTGGTTAACCTAAAATACGATTGTGCCTGGTTTACCTACCGTACCCCCATGGACGTTTCCGGCAAATTTTATCTCCCATACTGGATTCCAGGCTTCAATTGAATTGCATATTCTTGGTAATGTCCGTGGCTGAGGACAGGCTCTGTGGTGGAGCGACCTCGGGACTCGGGTCGGACCCTGGCTAGTGATCTACGCATACATGTGGGGGTAAATGTGGTATATGAATACCTTGTAACACGGAGTGTCTTGTAACTGGAAGCCTAAGAAATGATCTCAGGAGTTTAGACGGCCCTAAGAGTCAGAAGCACGGCTTAAGACTCCCTTCCCGCTTCCAGCGCGTCTAGACCCTAATGGAACCCTCGTTTTAGGTATTCCCGAGTAGCTGATCAGACACTGATCAGTAGGTCAATTCGCTCGGTTTCAACTGCCTACAGAAGTCGTTCGTCATCTGTCGGAAAGTCGTCACCACCGCGTGGCAACTCAGTGGGAGGATCGTTATCCACCACAATTCCCCCTTCTCTAGCCCTAGCCTTCTCCTGAAGTCTAGTACTCTTTCGAATGAGAAACTCATCAGGGGTTACAGTCGCATAATCCCTGTGAGTAGGTTTTTTAACCGTTTTAGGTTTCGGGTCGTTGGCACCTATCACGGGTCGTACCCGAGAAGGGTGTTGTCTACAATACAAATCGATTTGTTCAGAGCACATAGGTAACAGCTCTTCTTCGAGTTCCCAAGAGTGAACATGGTCTGAGTGTAACCATTGTACATAGTAATACACCGTACCAGACTGTATCTTGTGATCAACAACGTTGCTAATCTCATAGATAGGTTCACCGCATGTGCGTAACAATTCCGGATTTGGTCTAATAAACCCAGTCCCGTCGGATAGGTATTCTTTGACAAGAGATACGTGAAACGTTGGATGAATCTTCCATCCTTCGGGGAGGGATAGAGTCACTGCAATGGTCTCCCCCCTCTTTTGGATAGTGTGAGAGATTTTGTAGGGACCAACGAATCTGGGCATGAGCTTCCGAGTCATACCAGGCCAGTATTTGATGTTTATCGAGTTCAACAAAACTTCCTGACCGTGAGCATACTTCACTGGTCGACGGTGCAAGTCTGCATACGTTTTTTGACGATCCTTCGCGGATTTAAGCGCTGCCTTGGCCGTGTCATATGCGTTATTCATATGCTCGACCCAGGACAGGGCTGGTTGATGTGCCGTAGCGATGACATCATCTGATGGTTGTAGTGCCACTCGAGGGTATCTACCGTACAGCAACCGAAACGGAAAATCTCGAATGCTTCTGTTGTACGAGCTGTTGATGGCGAATTGTGCATTCGGCAAAAGACTGGCCCAATTTTTCTGATTCGCAGAGGAAAAATGGCGAAGAGTGTCTTCGAGAACATTGTTCATACGTTCTGTTTGACCATCTGTTTGTGGGTGAAATGCAGTCGACATTCCAGGGCGGATAGCGCACAGAGTTAATAGTGTTTGCCAAAACTTACTCGTGAACTTAACATCGCGATCAGAGATGATGGAAAGCGGATGGCCTTGTTCGCTGAGCACGCGCTCGTGGAACAGGGTAGCTGTGGTGGATAACGATCCTCCCACTGAGTTGCCACGCGGTGGTGACGACTTTCCGACAGATGACGAACGACTTCTGTAGGCAGTTGAAACCGAGCGAATTGACCTACTGATCAGTGTCTGATCAGCTACTCGGGAATACCTAAAACGAGGGTTCCATTAGGGTCTAGACGCGCTGGAAGCGGGAAGGGAGTCTTAAGCCGTGCTTCTGACTCTTAGGGCCGTCTAAACTCCTGAGATCATTTCTTAGGCTTCCAGTTACAAGACACTCCGTGTTACAAGGTATTCATATACCACAATTGGTTTCGAAGCCTGGTCGCGCTTTCAAACCGCGCCACTCGCTTTACTCCCCACCCCCGACGTCCCCTCGAGCCCACCATCACCGAGTATGGCCTCTTCTTCAGCCCAAGCTGCTGCGGCTCCACCTTCTGAGGTCCCGGATGTTGACGACATGGACCACGAGGAGCTCGTCCAGCAAGTCAAGGCTTGGGAGCTGCACAAGCTCTCCAAGGAGAAAAGAAAAGGCGCTGGAGGGCCGGCACCTTCGCCTCCCGACCTTTCAGCTACCGAGAAGGAGCTGAAGGAAGCGCGGATGGCTGTCAAAGTCAATGGCAAGAAGGTCGCCACAAGGCCTGACTCCACGCCGCTTGGCAAGGCTGCCGCGCACGTTGCCCTCGTGGAGAAGGACAGGGTTATCGCTAGCCTCGAACTTCTTCACCATCACGAGGCCGAGGCCACCGCATCCAAGCACCTTGAGGAGATGGCTCGGCTCCAAATGCGAATGAGGGATGCCGAACAGGAGACACTTCGAGTTTCCGCTCTCCTGAAGGCCCAGCAAACGCCCCCCGCTGGACCACCTGAGGGCCCCGCTGCTGGATCGCCTGCAACGCCCCCCGCCCCCGCTGGACCACCGGATGGCCCCGCTGCTGGATCGCCTGCAACGCCCCCCGCCCCCGCTGGACAACCCGCGGCCCCCACAGCTGGACTGCCTGCGGGCCCCCCTGCTGATGGATCGCCTGCTGCTGGCCAGCCCGCTGCTGAAGCGCCCGCTGCAGGACCGCCCGCTGTTGGCCCTCCCGCTGGACCTCATTCGGACGCTTTAATGGCTCTACGTGCCCAGATTGAGCTGCTGGAGGCCAAGGCCAAAGTGGCTGAGCTACAAGCTGCGGCAGCTAAGGTAGAGTCACATGTTTTGCCCTTGGTCCCGAGGCCCTTAGTTGGCAAGTATGAACGTCCATCCCTTGGGGCTGGGGTAGAAGACAAGAAGCTCCCGAGGGGTAGGATTTGGTGGAAGTTGCTAGAGTCATATTGCACGTTGCACCATATGTTAGTACCATCCAACATACCAAACTTCTTTGGAGGGGTAGCTGCCGAGTGGCTAGACCACCTCATGACCGCGTCACCGGCCATTACGTGGGCTGAGATAAAAACTCAGTTCCTAAACTTCTATGACCCCTACCATGCTGACGACGACATCAATGCACGCCAACGGCTGCATGCCAACTCGATTCGGCAGACCTCGACGGTTAGGCATTACGCTATAGCTTTCCAAAACGAAGTGCGCATTGCCGGGGGTATGCAATTGGATGATCAGCTAGTTCTGTTTCGGTTTGGTCTGATTCCAACTATCGAGGCACGATGCCGCAGACGTACTGCTGCACAAGGAGGCCGATTTTCCTCTTTAGACGAGCTTGTCGAACATGCTGCTGCCATTGAAACTGAACTTTCTGCCACCAAAACACCAACCCCTACCTCGGCCATGTACGTTCAGGCAAAAGGCAAACGGCCTGGTGGACCTCACGAGGGGTCCACCCAGCACAAGCACAAGAAGGGCACGGCCCAGACTCCAGCTGCAACGGGCCCGCCGCCCTTTTCCAGCCCTGCGGGACAGCTACAATTTGCTGAAAAGCATAAGTGGAAGCAGGCTGACGGTCAGCCCTGGACACCGGATGCTATTAAACTAGCTAAGGAGGGTAACTTATGTTACAAGTGTGGTACGAAGCGCACGGCCGCTACAGCCACTGCCCCCTCGAAGTGCCCTAGCTGCCCTACCGCTAGGAAGTAGGATGTAGGTCTGCTTGTAGACATAGATAGGGATGTTCTTTTTCAGTTTCCGTCCCCTACTATCTGTGTAACACCATCTACAGCACAGACCACATCCCCTCCTTGCCTTCCGACCCTGCCCCCGCCTCCTGCCATTCCATGCATATCTGCTTGCACAACAGCTTGTGTCCACGCGGACCAAGCTACCGCACACTTTGAGGCCACCCTATCGGGGGTATCTGGCAAAGTTCTCATTGACAGTGGAGCAGACTCTGTCTTCGTAGACGCAGAATTCTGTGCTAGGGCAGGTTTAGCCACTTTTACGGGCTCACCAGTCATGGTGCGGGTAGCTGATGGATCCCAAGTCCTCACTACTACGAGAACGAGTTTTGTCCTGAACTTAGGCAAACATAGGTCAGAAATTAAATCTGCTTATGTCCTCCCTACGCTAGGGCCCGGCACCACCGCACTTCTCGGAAGAAGTTGGATGATGCAGACGGGGTGCTGCATTGGTTTTGAAGAGACACGTCTCAGAGCCAGTTTCAAAATAGCTAAAAAGCATAAACGTAGAGTAGCAGTCGCACTGTACTCCACCCGACTCGAGTCGGAACCTCTCTCCATCAAGGAATTGGTTGCTTATACTTTGGCACGTATCGAATTTTTTGACACAGCACAGCGAAAAACGCCAGGAGTCCTGTCTAACAGAGCACTTAAAAAGTTTATCCGCAAATCAAAACAAAAACTCAATTGTTTCGAAGTCCTAGTCACATCAGTGGACCAAGACGACGATGCATTTACAATTCGAGTAACGGCAGCACAAGCAAACACGGTGCAACAAACGAAACACGAACGGATAATCTCGGGTTGCGAAACGGACTTTAAAAAGGTCTTCGCCCCGGCAGACAAGATTTCTGACCTTAGGGCTGACACCCCATTCGTATGCCCCCTCACGGAGGCGGCATCCCCACAATTCTCTCGAGGACACAGGTTGTCCCCCGCAGAACTGCTAGAGGTCCAAAACCAAGTTAAAGACTTGTTGGCCAAAGGCTACATCAGCCCTAGCTCGAGCCCGTGGGGCGCACCAGTCCTTTTCATCGCCAAACCCGATGGCTCTTGGAGGATGGCTATCGACTATCGTAAATTGAACAAGGTCACGGTACCAAATCGCTATCCCCTCCCACGAATTGACGATCTGTTTGACTCAGTTCGAGGAGCTAGTGTGTTCTCAAATCTGGATTTACGTAATGCATACCACAACATACGGTTACATGATTCAGACGTCCCGAAAACTGCGTTCATAACCCCGATGGGACTCTATGAATTCAAGGTTCTCCCTCTTGGGCTAGCAAATGTACCCTCGGCCTTTACAAAAGTCATGAACACCGTGTTCAGAGATTTAATTGGCAAATTCGTCGTCATTTACTTGGATGATATTCTCATCTACAGTAGTAATGATGAAGAACACGAAAAACACATTCGAATTGTGTTACAACGTCTTGAAAATAACCACCTCTTTCTTAAACGAGAAAAGTGTTTCTTCTATAGACCGGAAGTCAAATACCTAGGGCATGTGCTCTCCGGTGAAGGCGTCCGAGTCAACGAAACGAAGGTGAAAGCAGTTGCAGATTGGCCCACACCTACCTCCTCGAAGGAAGTTCAGCAGTTCCTGGGACTCTCTAACTTTTTCAGAAAGTTTATCCAAGGTTACTCGACGCTCGCAGCCCTAATCCAGATTTCGAATCTAACAGACAGGCCAGCACCGATTTCACCGAAATTGAAACCGCCAGGACTGTCATAATCACCGATCTTTTCAGCATCGTCTGTCGTTTTGCATGGGATAAGTTTGACCATCTTCGTAAGGCGATCAACGATCACGTAGATCTGATCAAAACCATTCGGTGTCGGGCACCTGCGGACTTGGAGCGGAGGGGCGCTACGGAAGGGGAGGCGGCAGGCCACGGCCACGGTACCGCGCGGGGGGGGGGGGGGCGGGGACCAGGGGGGGGGCCCTCGCCCTCCCCCCCCGACCCCAACCCCCCCAACCCACCCCCTTACAGCTAATAGAAACCTGCCGGTCTCGCGTAGCCACGCTGGACGAAAAGAGAGTGAGAAGTTGTGCAGCTTCCTTCGGGGAAAACGCGCACAGCAACTCAAGCTGTCGCATTTGTAGATCTGTGTGATTCTTGGAAGGGCAGGGGAAGGGGGCGTGAGGGAAGGGGGCTCTCTTCTTACTTTCCTGTCTGTCTGTATTCATCTCGCCCAGTGTTCTGTCTGTGCCTAATTTACAGCATCTGCGCATGCGTTGCTGCTGTCTTGGGACTTCCGCGTCTTAGATTCTCTACGTCTGCGTACTCCTACACGAAGGTCGGTATGAGCTTTAATTGCTGGCAGCGGTTATGTTTCGTGACTACATCTTTGCACGCCTGTCACATGGCGCTGTTGCTCTGCTCTCGTGAATGCGTCGCATCGCGTTCGTCCTCTGCGTTTGCATGCAAGCAGCTTGCACGCCTGTCACATTGTGCCGTTGCTCTGTCCTGCTGAATACTTTGCATCGCGACCATCCTCTTCGTTTGCATGCATGCAGCTTGCACGCCTGTCCTCATGGCGCCTGTGCTCTGCCCCCCTCTATGCGTTGCATTGCATCCATCCTCTCCGTTTGCATGCATGCAGCTAACTCACGCAACCGATCAATCCCGCAACAGGTATGGCGCCGTACAAGTACAACGAATCCATCAATGCCAGAGGTTTGAGGGGGACGCAGCTGGAATTGGTCGCGCTATCGGCGCGGTTTGATGTTCGCCCCGCGTGCGGAAGGGTGGACGTCAGTTGCTGTTGCCCTACTCATGCAGTGCGAATCCAAAGCGAAGGAGTTTGGGGTAAATATACGATCACATACTGCATCGGTGCTGAGCACCAACACGGCCACCATCATCACTCGAGGCCGGTGGTAGAGGCTTGGAGCCTAACTTCTACATGCTATCTGGGGCCATACTCTGCCAGCGAATGGAGAGAAATGTTGGCTGGAGGGTTTGTTGAGGTATACCCATACCAAACCAGGGGTCAATCTCTGGGCACATTTCGCTGCCCAGACCTCATGTGATTGATTAACTTCAGAGATCGGGTTGGCAAGGCATTCAGCTTAGTTTATTGGAGAGTGACGTTGCTAAATATAGCGTGGTCTTTTTGCCACCGAGATGGCCCTGAATTCGTGGTACAGACTTTCGAGATCACTTTATGTGTTGTGGTATCAGTTCCAAGCTCTAGCACTGCAATAGAAAATAAACAACTGTAACACCGTTTGAGCTATCCCCAATCTCCTCTTCATCCTTTCCAATAAAATTGAATTGAACTTGTGCCTGAACTTGGTTACCTGGCCTCAACGTATTACGGTTCTCGCCGCCTCTGGAAGTAGCAACATTCAATTTTATTTGTTTGTATAGTAACGCAGACTCTTGAAAAGTACCACATGGAGACCAAGTAGTATACTCGCACATATATACTAAACGTTGGTTGTCCCATGTCAGTGTGTGTGTGGGTGGGTATGTGTGGGTGGGTGGGTGGTTGTGGGTGTGGGTGGGGGGTGGGGTGAAGGCGTGTGCGCGTTGATACTAATTCATGCATGCTACTGTTGTACATGCAGGAGTGGTGCAAAGAGTATGACAGAGACTCAATGAAGGTCAAGGTCGAGGATGCAACAGATTTTTTCATCTATCTGTACGACAAGATCCAGGAAGCAAAAAGAAAGCGAGAGAAGTGCAATGTGAGTACCATTGTGTCCTCCTGCATGCACGCCTCCCTTCATATTACTGACGATGATATAGGCTGCTAGGTTGAGTAAACATGGTAGTATAAACAACTACCACGGGCACACCATTTGGCACATTTGTGCCCCAGTATACATGATCAATACAAAAAGCTTATATTATTTTTAGTCATTGAAATAATAGCTGAGTCTCTGGCCTAGGCTGAAATGAAATAGGATTGCCTATATGTAGCATGATCACCAATTATATTATTGATGTGCCAATGTTTGAACTGGATTGTAGGTCAATAGCCTTAGCACCTTGAGAGGCTACCAGTCTGCTATCCAAGACAAGTACCTCATAGGCCAGGACCATGACACTCCTGATGTGGGGACCGCCAAGCTGGCATCTCTTCTGGACAATGGCCAATTTCGGATGGCTTATGACAATGCCAGGAAGTTGCTGCTCAACATGGCTGTGTAAGTATTATTTACTTAGCAAAGACTGCTTGTTCTTTTAAACCACCACCTTAAATTATATGACCCCCTTATGCCTCACTTATTTACTTCATCAGGCCACTCGGAGTTGACCCGTTGAAGGGAAATGTGGCAGACACCTACACAGTTGATGAGTTTGTCGAATTGGCGTCAACCTTGTTTGTGGAGGCCCAGGACAACCACAAGCTAGCCTTCATTCAGTAAGTGGGTGTGTGTCTCACTGTGTTGTGCTGGTTGATATGTTTTATTTTTAACATTATAGCTGAAGGGTGTGGAACTGAGCTGCGCGTGTGGAAAGTGAGCTGGGAGTGTAAGGGGGCTGAGGGTGTGGAACTGTTCCGCAGTGTGCTACGTAGTGTAGGATCTCAAGCCCAGCGCAAAGAGCTGACCAGAACTGAACTTGTATAATATTCGAAGCCGTGTGCCTCAAACCTGTTACCCTTGTTTTACAATTGCAGCGCTGCGATGACAAACATGCATCAATGCATGCTAAGATCTGACGACTTGAGGCTCATCAAGTTCTGCCACCTGATGAAGCCAAACACTCTGTACGGTGTGCACGAGCCAGGGGACCTTCCTCCCTTCCTTGTTTTCGCCAACGCCCTGTGTGGGAATAAAGTCTCAAAGGTATGTTATTACAAGTGGTCGACACAGTTTCCCTTAAACTAGTGCCTTGGGAATGGAAATCCATGAAAGCTATATTCCTTTCCTAGGTGCTATTCTGGTGATGACCACAAAGCATGCACAATATCCTGACAATATTGATAATAATAATAATAATAATAATAATAATAATAACATGATGGTGGTGTAGTGTGGTGGTGGTGTGATTTCTAAATGGTGTGGTGTAATCTGGCTGTGACCTGGTGTGGTTCTTTGCCTCTTCATGCAGCACGTCCGTCTCCATCCCTGACAAAACTTCTACAACTAATAACAAAGTAATGAAATGTAATAAGAACGCCTGGTGGGGTGTGGTAGTAAGGGAGCCTGTCTCCGGTGTACATAGAATATCTTACTGAAAAGATATGATGGCTTACTCGAATTACCCTAAACCCTAATCGTTCATGTTTGCTTGTTCATGTTGTAGGGGGGTCGCAAGTTGGTAAACTACCGTGCCAGGCATGTGGACTACAAAATGTGTGCGGTCAGCTCCTTAGCTAGGATGTTGTTCTTCCGCTTCACTCAGACCAAGGAGGAGCTGCCAGACCCCCACAAGGAGTACCAGAAATTCCTGGAAGCCAACGTTTGGAGCACAGGTGCTGGTGATGCGGATGCCATCAGCTACAGGGCACTTGCTCGAGGCATCGCCCCGGTTCTCGATGCGGCTGGTCTCAACATTTCCAAGTGTTGCCACGCGTTCAGGTCTGGAGGAGCTCAGTTTGCAGACTGCCTTGGGTAGGTTCTCTAACCTAGTAGTGGCCACTAAACATCTTTGCATTTTAGTTGGTGATATGTAGCGGGTTGTTAGTCAGCCAGTCCAAGTCCGGGGCTTGGTGCACATGTTTCCTTGCATTATGTCTATTGCTGTAACTCTTTATTAGTTAATGATATGATTCCTATATCCTGATCGTGGTGCTCATAACGCAAACCATGTTGCTTGTGCAGGCTGCCCATCATCGAGATCAATCGTGTGGGAGGTTGGAATGTGGACCCACTTCTAGAGTCCTACCTCAGTTCATGCCCGCAACTTGCTGTTAAATGTATGGCCGGAATTCCTGCAGCCAGCGGAAGCGCTCGTTATGAGCAAGAGCGTCTCCACTTCCAAGTCTCTAAGGGGTACCTGGAGAAACTGATTCCATGGTTGTACCCCTGGGTTGCCAAGTTGGAGATTCAGGCGAACAAGATCAAGAAGAAGGATCAGAGGGACTGCCCGGAAAGAGTCGTGCTACACCTGAAAGCTTTGGCACACACACTCTTGACCGACATTGCGTACTCGACTGTGGTCAACCCACTAGAGAGTGAGAACGATCCTATCCTGCTCTACATGATGAAGCAACCTGAGTTTGCAACAGCCTTCGAGGACGGCGTGATCAAGCCACTTGTGAACACTCTCCAGCACATCAGATCCAACAAGCAGATCAAGACCTATGGTATCTCATCCCAGCCGTTGGATTGCCCCTCCCGTCCCTACAGGGAGCACAGCCGTGGTGCTGCTGTGTTGGTTGAGTACAAGTTGCCTCCGGTGAAAGAGCTCGATCCTTCTGACCCCAGCACGCTTAAGGAGTTCAGCCTGCCAGAAGATTTCTTCAACGGCCTGTCGGTGAAATCCGCTTGGGACAAGTACAACAAGGCCCTGCTGGTAGGAGGTGTGTGGATGTCCATGTCTGAACTAGATGCTCTGTGGGAGGCCCAGGGCATGGGAAAGACTTGGTATTCTGGGCTCAACTCGCGCCGGAAGGAGGTCTCAGACCTAGCAGGCTGCATCACCTCCTACACAAAATATATGGGGGTTCACAAAACTGAGGAAGAGTCCTTAGCTGAGTTCTTCAAGTGGACACAAGACAAAGGCATGGTCTCACTCAGCCAATGGAATATGAGGATGAGAGGATCTGTTAAGGCCAACGTCCTTGCATCCTTGGCACAGGGCATTCTACCAAAGGACTTGCCTACACAAGATGACTTGAAGGCCACCAAAAAGAGGAAGCTAGAGGATGACGTGTTAAAGGGTAAGCTCTATGTAGTAGACCAAGGCATAAGAGAGAGAAAGAAAAAAAAAAAAAATTAAAAAAAGTTTAAGCTACACAGGCAGTAATCTAGGCAGTAATAATTAGTTAATTAATGAAGAAAAGGTTTATCATTAATTTAAAAAAGTTTAAGCTAGACTCTTGGATTATTCAATTAAACACAGTTTCCATGCTTCACGATGCCACCACTAATGCAAGGCTCCTTTTTTCTGTGCAGGCATTGTTCGTCTCGCAGCCCCGCCTGTCAGAGCAGCAGTCCAGGCTGTCCCAGCAGCAGGAGCAGCAGCAGGAGCAGCAGCAGCAGCTGCCCAGCCTGTCAGAGAAGTAGGAGCAGCAGCAGCCCAGCCAGTCAGAGCAGCAGGAGCAGAAGTCGCCCAGCCTGTCAGACCAGCAAGAACAGCAGCAGCAGCAGCCCAGCCTGTAACAGCAGCAGGAATAGCAGCAGCACCAGCCCAGCTTGTCAGAGCAGCAGCAGCAGCACCAGACCAGGCTGTCAGAGCAGCAGGAGCAGCAGCAGCAGCTGCCCAGCCTGTCAGAGCAGTAGGAGCAACAGCAGCCCAGCCAGTCAGAGCACCAGGAGCAGCAGCAGCCCAGCCTGTCACAGCAGCAGGAGCAGCAGCAGCCCAGCCTGTCACAGCAGCAGGAACAGCAGCAGCACCAGCCCAGCTTGTCAGTGCAGCAGGAGCACCACCAGCCCAGGCTGTCACAGCAGGAGGAGCAGCAGCAGCAGCAGTAGCTGCCCAGCCTGCTGTCAGAGCAGTAGGAGCAGCTGCAGCCCAGCCTGTCGGAGCAGCAGGAGCAGCAGCAGCCCAGCCTGTCACAGTAACAAGAACAGCAGCAGCACCAGCCCAGATTGTCAGAGCAGCAGGAGCAGCAGCAGCAGCCCAGCCTGTCATAGCAGCAGGAGCAGCAGCAGCCCAGCCTGTCACAGTAGCAGCAGCAGCCCAGCCTGTCACAGCAGCAGCAGCAGCACAGACTGCAACGCAAGCTTTGGTATTGTCACCAATAAGCAAGCACATAAAAGCACAATGCAGCTCTGTAGAAGACGCCCACCGCGAGACGTTGATCAAGATAGCCAACGTGTCTTGCAAGAGTGCGATGGCTGTTTTCTACAATGAGGTTTTCGTGAGAGACAACCCAAGCAAGCAGAAAGCTGGCATGACACACAAAGACGTCATAAGTGCTTATAACGCCTAAAAAAATAATCCCGCAAAGGCAGCTGAGCTGGATAAGGCTGTAGCAATTGGCCAGGAATGGAACAGGCAAGCTCGCAACATGCTCAAGGAGGAAGGTCAGGATGTTGTTCCGTGGAAGAAGGGTCGGAAGCGGCCTACAGGGACTGAGATGTTAAACTGGGACCTACCTAGCTCGCTCTCTTGATGAAGACAAGACGGGGGGGAGGGGGGGGGCAACGCTGTGTAGGTGTAAGGGGGTTACTGCCATGGCTGTGCAGGTGTAAGGGGGGTACTGCCATGGCTGTGTAGGTGTAAGGGGGGTACTGCCATGGCTGTGTAGGTGTAGGGGGGGCACTGCCATGGCTGTGTAGGTGTTAAGGGGGGTGCTGCCATGGCTGTGTAGGTGTAAGGGGGGTATTGCCATGGCTGTGTAGGTGTAAGGGGGGCACTGCCATGGCTGTGTAGGTGTAAGGGGGGTACTGCCATGGCTGTGTAGGTGTAAGGGGGGTACTGCCATGGCTGTGTAGGTGTAAGGGGGGTAGTGCCATGGCTGTGTTGGTGTAAGGTAGGGGGGCACTGCCATGGCTGTGTAGGTGTAAGGGGGGTACTGCCATGGCTGTGTAGGTGTAAGGGGGGTACTGCCATGGCTGTGTAGGTGGAATTGGGGTGCTGCCATGGCTGTGTAGGTGTAAGGGGGGTACTGCCATGGCTGTGTAGGTGGAAGGGGGGTGCTGCCATGGCTGTGTAGGTGTAAGGGGGTTATTGCCATGGCTTTGTAGGAGTCATGGGGTCCCTGCCATGGCTGTGAAGGTGGAAGGGGGTCGCTTAAATCTGAGATTAAACAGTCGTGTTTCTGTACACCACTTTGGATAATTCCGTGCAGCACCCAAGGATATTTGTACGACATCTTGGGTATTTCCTGTAAACCGGTTTGGCTATATATAAATTTCTGAGTCAATAATTATGTGACCTACAATCTGTTTGCCTGTATACCAGCTCGGCTCTATCTGAGATTCAACAATCGTATTTCTGCAACACGGCTCATATATTTCTTGGCGCCAGCTTGGATAATAAGGATGGAAATACTTAATTCAATTTACAAAAAAATGCGATAATAATTTGCCAATTAAATCTCTGAACACGGTGTTCATGACTTTTGTAAAGGCCGAGGGTGCATTTGCTAGCCCAAAAGGGAGAACCTTGAATTCATAGAGTCCCATCGGGGTTATGAACGCAGTTTTCGGGACGTCTGAATCATGTAACCGTATGTTGTGGTACGCATTACGTAAATCCAGATTTGAGAACACACTAGCTCCTCGAACTGAGTCAAACAGATCGTCAATTCGTGGGAGGAGATAGCGATTTGGTACCGTGACCTTGTTCAATTTACGATAGTCGATAGCCATGGGATACAGTCTGGTACGGTGTATTACTATGTACAATGGTTACACTCAGACCATGTTCACTCTTGGGAACTCGAAGAAGAGTTGTTACCTATGTGCTCTGAACAAATCGATTTGTATTGTAGACAACACCCTTCTCGGGTACGACCCGTGATAGGTGCCAACGACCCGAAACCTAAAACGGTTAAAAAACCTACTCACAGGGATTATGCGACTGTAACCCCTGATGAGTTTCTCATTCGAAAGAGTACTAGACTTCAGGAGAAGGCTAGGGCTAGAGAAGGGGGAATTGTGGTGGATAACGATCCTCCCACTGAGTTGCCACGCGGTGGTGACGACTTTCCGACAGATGACGAACGACTTCTGTAGGCAGTTGAAACCGAGCGAATTGACCTACTGATCAGTGTCTGATCAGCTACTCGGGAATACCTAAAACGAGGGTTCCATTAGGGTCTAGACGCGCTGGAAGCGGGAAGGGAGTCTTAAGCCGTGCTTCTGACTCTTAGGGCCGTCTAAACTCCTGAGATCATTTCTTAGGCTTCCAGTTACAAGACACTCCGTGTTACAAGGTATTCATATACCACAGTAGCAATCTTTTCAGCATCGTCTGTCGTTTTGCATGGGATAAGTTTGACCATCTTCGTAAGGCGATCAACGATCACGTAGATCTGATCAAAACCATTCGATTTCGGTAGCCCAACGATGAAGTCCATGGACAGTGAATCGAAGGGGGCGGTCGGAATCGAAAGGGGTTGAAGGTTACCCTGCGGGTTCTGATGTGAAATTTTTACCCGTTGGCAAGAATCACAGTGGCGTACGTAATCAACGACATCGAGTCGCATGGCAGGCCACCAATAGTAGCGTGCAACAGATCGAAAAGTTCGGTCGATGCCTCCATGTCCACTTCGTTGGGTATCGTGGAAAGCAAACAAAATCCGAGCTTTGAGCGAATTACCATTTGGTACAACGATCTGCGACTCAGATTCTGCTCGTATGGATTTGCCGGTGCCAACCCAGAAACCATCTGCCCGTTTGGAGAGGTACTTGGTATTGTGCGGATTATCGAACCACAAGTCTTCCGTGTAACCATGCAGAATATCTGGGGCTATTTCGCGCATGTGGAGTGGGTCATTTGCGGACAGCCTCTGAATGAACAAAGCCGTAGCCTCTGAGAAGGCTGGATTCCTACTCAGAGGGTCAGCTACGTTAGTACGGCCCGCGATATGAGCCCACTTCATGTTCGTGAAGCGCGAGAAAAACTCAAGATATCGTGCCTGCTATCTGCTCAGCATGGGCTGATTTGCAAGGTAGACGAGGGGTTCGTGGTCGGTGTCAAGTTCGAACTTGCCAGTGCAACCTTCGAGGTAGCATCGCCATTCTTTCAAGGCCAAGTACACTGCGAGTAATTCTTGCTCGCCCGTGGAGTAGTTTCGTTCAGCGCTTGAGAATTTGTGAGAGTGGTACGCGATGGGTCGCCCATCTTGCATGAGAACGCCCCCTGTACCAACGACAGAAGCATCGGTTACCGCCCGATAGTCCTTCGCTGGGTCAGGGTGTGCAAGCAAAGGAGACTTCGTAAGACTTTCTTTGATGCCGAGGAATGCCTCCTGGCAGGCTTGGGTCCAAACATTTTGAAATGCAGGTCCCTTGAGCCCTGCCTGTCGTTTTCCGAGTGGTTTCGGACTTGGTGTCACCGTCGGTGATTTTGTCAGTCCTGGCGGTTTCAATTTCGGTGAAATCGGTGCTGGCCTGTCTGTTAGATTCGAAATCTGGATTAGAGGGGCTGCGAGCGTCGAGTAACCTTGGATAAACTTTCTGAAAAAGTTAGAGAGTCCTAGGAACTGCTGAACTTCCTTCGAGGAGGTAGGTGTGGGCCAATCTGCAACTGCTTTCACCTTCGTTTCGTTGACTCGGACGCCTTCACCGGAGAGCACATGCCCTAGGTATTTGACTTCCGGTCTATAGAAGAAACACTTTTCTCGTTTAAGAAAGAGGTGGTTATCTTCAAGACGTTGTAACACAATTCGAATGCGTTTTTCGTGTTCTGCATCATTACTGCTGTAGATGAGAATATCATCCAAGTAAATGACGACGAATTTGCCAATTAAATCTCTGAACACGGTGTTCATGACTTTTGTAAAGGCCGAGGGTGCATTTGCTAGCCCAAAAGGGAGAACCTTGAATTCATAGAGTCCCATCGGGGTTATGAACGCAGTTTTCGGGACGTCTGAATCATGTAACCGTATGTTGTGGTACGCATTACGTAAATCCAGATTTGAGAACACACTAGCTCCTCGAACTGAGTCAAACAGATCGTCAATTCGTGGGAGGAGATAGCGATTTGGTACCGTGACCTTGTTCAATTTACGATAGTCGATAGCCATGGGATACAGTCTGGTACGGTGTATTACTATGTACAATGGTTACACTCAGACCATGTTCACTCTTGGGAACTCGAAGAAGAGTTGTTACCTATGTGCTCTGAACAAATCGATTTGTATTGTAGACAACACCCTTCTCGGGTACGACCCGTGATAGGTGCCAACGACCCGAAACCTAAAACGGTTAAAAAACCTACTCACAGGGATTATGCGACTGTAACCCCTGATGAGTTTCTCATTCGAAAGAGTACTAGACTTCAGGAGAAGGCTAGGGCTAGAGAAGGGGGAATTGTGGTGGATAACGATCCTCCCACTGAGTTGCCACGCGGTGGTGACGACTTTCCGACAGATGACGAACGACTTCTGTAGGCAGTTGAAACCGAGCGAATTGACCTACTGATCAGTGTCTGATCAGCTACTCGGGAATACCTAAAACGAGGGTTCCATTAGGGTCTAGACGCGCTGGAAGCGGGAAGGGAGTCTTAAGCCGTGCTTCTGACTCTTAGGGCCGTCTAAACTCCTGAGATCATTTCTTAGGCTTCCAGTTACAAGACACTCCGTGTTACAAGGTATTCATATACCACAGTAGCAATCTTTTCAGCATCGTCTGTCGTTTTGCATGGGATAAGTTTGACCATCTTCGTAAGGCGATCAACGATCACGTAGATCTGATCAAAACCATTCGATTTCGGTAGCCCAACGATGAAGTCCATGGACAGTGAATCGAAGGGGGCGGTCGGAATCGAAAGGGGTTGAAGGTTACCCTGCGGGTTCTGATGTGAAATTTTTACCCGTTGGCAAGAATCACAGTGGCGTACGTAATCAACGACATCGAGTCGCATGGCAGGCCACCAATAGTAGCGTGCAACAGATCGAAAAGTTCGGTCGATGCCTCCATGTCCACTTCGTTGGGTATCGTGGAAAGCAAACAAAATCCGAGCTTTGAGCGAATTACCATTTGGTACAACGATCTGCGACTCAGATTCTGCTCGTATGGATTTGCCGGTGCCAACCCAGAAACCATCTGCCCGTTTGGAGAGGTACTTGGTATTGTGCGGATTATCGAACCACAAGTCTTCCGTGTAACCATGCAGAATATCTGGGGCTATTTCGCGCATGTGGAGTGGGTCATTTGCGGACAGCCTCTGAATGAACAAAGCCGTAGCCTCTGAGAAGGCTGGATTCCTACTCAGAGGGTCAGCTACGTTAGTACGGCCCGCGATATGAGCCCACTTCATGTTCGTGAAGCGCGAGAAAAACTCAAGATATCGTGCCTGCTATCTGCTCAGCATGGGCTGATTTGCAAGGTAGACGAGGGGTTCGTGGTCGGTGTCAAGTTCGAACTTGCCAGTGCAACCTTCGAGGTAGCATCGCCATTCTTTCAAGGCCAAGTACACTGCGAGTAATTCTTGCTCGCCCGTGGAGTAGTTTCGTTCAGCGCTTGAGAATTTGTGAGAGTGGTACGCGATGGGTCGCCCATCTTGCATGAGAACGCCCCCTGTACCAACGACAGAAGCATCGGTTACCGCCCGATAGTCCTTCGCTGGGTCAGGGTGTGCAAGCAAAGGAGCCTTCGTAAGACTTTCTTTGATGCCGAGGAATGCCTCCTGGCAGGCTTGGGTCCAAACATTTTGAAATGCAGGTCCCTTGAGCCCTGCCTGTCGTTTTCCGAGTGGTTTCGGACTTGGTGTCACCGTCGGTGATTTTGTCAGTCCTGGCGGTTTCAATTTCGGTGAAATCGGTGCTGGCCTGTCTGTTAGATTCGAAATCTGGATTAGAGGGGCTGCGAGCGTCGAGTAACCTTGGATAAACTTTCTGAAAAAGTTAGAGAGTCCTAGGAACTGCTGAACTTCCTTCGAGGAGGTAGGTGTGGGCCAATCTGCAACTGCTTTCACCTTCGTTTCGTTGACTCGGACGCCTTCACCGGAGAGCACATGCCCTAGGTATTTGACTTCCGGTCTATAGAAGAAACACTTTTCTCGTTTAAGAAAGAGGTGGTTATCTTCAAGACGTTGTAACACAATTCGAATGCGTTTTTCGTGTTCTGCATCATTACTGCTGTAGATGAGAATATCATCCAAGTAAATGACGACGAATTTGCCAATTAAATCTCTGAACACGGTGTTCATGACTTTTGTAAAGGCCGAGGGTGCATTTGCTAGCCCAAAAGGGAGAACCTTGAATTCATAGAGTCCCATCGGGGTTATGAACGCAGTTTTCGGGACGTCTGAATCATGTAACCGTATGTTGTGGTACGCATTACGTAAATCCAGATTTGAGAACACACTAGCTCCTCGAACTGAGTCAAACAGATCGTCAATTCGTGGGAGGAGATAGCGATTTGGTACCGTGACCTTGTTCAATTTACGATAGTCGATAGCCATGGGATACAGTCTGGTACGGTGTATTACTATGTACAATGGTTACACTCAGACCATGTTCACTCTTGGGAACTCGAAGAAGAGTTGTTACCTATGTGCTCTGAACAAATCGATTTGTATTGTAGACAACACCCTTCTCGGGTACGACCCGTGATAGGTGCCAACGACCCGAAACCTAAAACGGTTAAAAAACCTACTCACAGGGATTATGCGACTGTAACCCCTGATGAGTTTCTCATTCGAAAGAGTACTAGACTTCAGGAGAAGGCTAGGGCTAGAGAAGGGGGAATTGTGGTGGATAACGATCCTCCCACTGAGTTGCCACGCGGTGGTGACGACTTTCCGACAGATGACGAACGACTTCTGTAGGCAGTTGAAACCGAGCGAATTGACCTACTGATCAGTGTCTGATCAGCTACTCGGGAATACCTAAAACGAGGGTTCCATTAGGGTCTAGACGCGCTGGAAGCGGGAAGGGAGTCTTAAGCCGTGCTTCTGACTCTTAGGGCCGTCTAAACTCCTGAGATCATTTCTTAGGCTTCCAGTTACAAGACACTCCGTGTTACAAGGTATTCATATACCACAGTAGCAATCTTTTCAGCATCGTCTGTCGTTTTGCATGGGATAAGTTTGACCATCTTCGTAAGGCGATCAACGATCACGTAGATCTGATCAAAACCATTCGATTTCGGTAGCCCAACGATGAAGTCCATGGACAGTGAATCGAAGGGGGCGGTCGGAATCGAAAGGGGTTGAAGGTTACCCTGCGGGTTCTGATGTGAAATTTTTACCCGTTGGCAAGAATCACAGTGGCGTACGTAATCAACGACATCGAGTCGCATGGCAGGCCACCAATAGTAGCGTGCAACAGATCGAAAAGTTCGGTCGATGCCTCCATGTCCACTTCGTTGGGTATCGTGGAAAGCAAACAAAATCCGAGCTTTGAGCGAATTACCATTTGGTACAACGATCTGCGACTCAGATTCTGCTCGTATGGATTTGCCGGTGCCAACCCAGAAACCATCTGCCCGTTTGGAGAGGTACTTGGTATTGTGCGGATTATCGAACCACAAGTCTTCCGTGTAACCATGCAGAATATCTGGGGCTATTTCGCGCATGTGGAGTGGGTCATTTGCGGACAGCCTCTGAATGAACAAAGCCGTAGCCTCTGAGAAGGCTGGATTCCTACTCAGAGGGTCAGCTACGTTAGTACGGCCCGCGATATGAGCCCACTTCATGTTCGTGAAGCGCGAGAAAAACTCAAGATATCGTGCCTGCTATCTGCTCAGCATGGGCTGATTTGCAAGGTAGACGAGGGGTTCGTGGTCGGTGTCAAGTTCGAACTTGCCAGTGCAACCTTCGAGGTAGCATCGCCATTCTTTCAAGGCCAAGTACACTGCGAGTAATTCTTGCTCGCCCGTGGAGTAGTTTCGTTCAGCGCTTGAGAATTTGTGAGAGTGGTACGCGATGGGTCGCCCATCTTGCATGAGAACGCCCCCTGTACCAACGACAGAAGCATCGGTTACCGCCCGATAGTCCTTCGCTGGGTCAGGGTGTGCAAGCAAAGGAGCCTTCGTAAGACTTTCTTTGATGCCGAGGAATGCCTCCTGGCAGGCTTGGGTCCAAACATTTTGAAATGCAGGTCCCTTGAGCCCTGCCTGTCGTTTTCCGAGTGGTTTCGGACTTGGTGTCACCGTCGGTGATTTTGTCAGTCCTGGCGGTTTCAATTTCGGTGAAATCGGTGCTGGCCTGTCTGTTAGATTCGAAATCTGGATTAGAGGGGCTGCGAGCGTCGAGTAACCTTGGATAAACTTTCTGAAAAAGTTAGAGAGTCCTAGGAACTGCTGAACTTCCTTCGAGGAGGTAGGTGTGGGCCAATCTGCAACTGCTTTCACCTTCGTTTCGTTGACTCGGACGCCTTCACCGGAGAGCACATGCCCTAGGTATTTGACTTCCGGTCTATAGAAGAAACACTTTTCTCGTTTAAGAAAGAGGTGGTTATCTTCAAGACGTTGTAACACAATTCGAATGCGTTTTTCGTGTTCTGCATCATTACTGCTGTAGATGAGAATATCATCCAAGTAAATGACGACGAATTTGCCAATTAAATCTCTGAACACGGTGTTCATGACTTTTGTAAAGGCCGAGGGTGCATTTGCTAGCCCAAAAGGGAGAACCTTGAATTCATAGAGTCCCATCGGGGTTATGAACGCAGTTTTCGGGACGTCTGAATCATGTAACCGTATGTTGTGGTACGCATTACGTAAATCCAGATTTGAGAACACACTAGCTCCTCGAACTGAGTCAAACAGATCGTCAATTCGTGGGAGGAGATAGCGATTTGGTACCGTGACCTTGTTCAATTTACGATAGTCGATAGCCATGGGATACAGTCTGGTACGGTGTATTACTATGTACAATGGTTACACTCAGACCATGTTCACTCTTGGGAACTCGAAGAAGAGTTGTTACCTATGTGCTCTGAACAAATCGATTTGTATTGTAGACAACACCCTTCTCGGGTACGACCCGTGATAGGTGCCAACGACCCGAAACCTAAAACGGTTAAAAAACCTACTCACAGGGATTATGCGACTGTAACCCCTGATGAGTTTCTCATTCGAAAGAGTACTAGACTTCAGGAGAAGGCTAGGGCTAGAGAAGGGGGAATTGTGGTGGATAACGATCCTCCCACTGAGTTGCCACGCGGTGGTGACGACTTTCCGACAGATGACGAACGACTTCTGTAGGCAGTTGAAACCGAGCGAATTGACCTACTGATCAGTGTCTGATCAGCTACTCGGGAATACCTAAAACGAGGGTTCCATTAGGGTCTAGACGCGCTGGAAGCGGGAAGGGAGTCTTAAGCCGTGCTTCTGACTCTTAGGGCCGTCTAAACTCCTGAGATCATTTCTTAGGCTTCCAGTTACAAGACACTCCGTGTTACAAGGTATTCATATACCACAGTAGCAATCTTTTCAGCATCGTCTGTCGTTTTGCATGGGATAAGTTTGACCATCTTCGTAAGGCGATCAACGATCACGTAGATCTGATCAAAACCATTCGATTTCGGTAGCCCAACGATGAAGTCCATGGACAGTGAATCGAAGGGGGCGGTCGGAATCGAAAGGGGTTGAAGGTTACCCTGCGGGTTCTGATGTGAAATTTTTACCCGTTGGCAAGAATCACAGTGGCGTACGTAATCAACGACATCGAGTCGCATGGCAGGCCACCAATAGTAGCGTGCAACAGATCGAAAAGTTCGGTCGATGCCTCCATGTCCACTTCGTTGGGTATCGTGGAAAGCAAACAAAATCCGAGCTTTGAGCGAATTACCATTTGGTACAACGATCTGCGACTCAGATTCTGCTCGTATGGATTTGCCGGTGCCAACCCAGAAACCATCTGCCCGTTTGGAGAGGTACTTGGTATTGTGCGGATTATCGAACCACAAGTCTTCCGTGACCATGCAGAATATCTGGGGCTATTTCGCGCATGTGGAGTGGGTCATTTGCGGACAGCCTCTGAATGAACAAAGCCGTAGCCTCTGAGAAGGCTGGATTCCTACTCAGAGGGTCAGCTACGTTAGTACGGCCCGCGATATGAGCCCACTTCATGTTCGTGAAGCGCGAGAAAAACTCAAGATATCGTGCCTGCTATCTGCTCAGCATGGGCTGATTTGCAAGGTAGACGAGGGGTTCGTGGTCGGTGTCAAGTTCGAACTTGCCAGTGCAACCTTCGAGGTAGCATCGCCATTCTTTCAAGGCCAAGTACACTGCGAGTAATTCTTGCTCGCCCGTGGAGTAGTTTCGTTCAGCGCTTGAGAATTTGTGAGAGTGGTACGCGATGGGTCGCCCATCTTGCATGAGAACGCCCCCTGTACCAACGACAGAAGCATCGGTTACCGCCCGATAGTCCTTCGCTGGGTCAGGGTGTGCAAGCAAAGGAGCCTTCGTAAGACTTTCTTTGATGCCGAGGAATGCCTCCTGGCAGGCTTGGGTCCAAACATTTTGAAATGCAGGTCCCTTGAGCCCTGCCTGTCGTTTTCCGAGTGGTTTCGGACTTGGTGTCACCGTCGGTGATTTTGTCAGTCCTGGCGGTTTCAATTTCGGTGAAATCGGTGCTGGCCTGTCTGTTAGATTCGAAATCTGGATTAGAGGGGCTGCGAGCGTCGAGTAACCTTGGATAAACTTTCTGAAAAAGTTAGAGAGTCCTAGGAACTGCTGAACTTCCTTCGAGGAGGTAGGTGTGGGCCAATCTGCAACTGCTTTCACCTTCGTTTCGTTGACTCGGACGCCTTCACCGGAGAGCACATGCCCTAGGTATTTGACTTCCGGTCTATAGAAGAAACACTTTTCTCGTTTAAGAAAGAGGTGGTTATCTTCAAGACGTTGTAACACAATTCGAATGCGTTTTTCGTGTTCTGCATCATTACTGCTGTAGATGAGAATATCATCCAAGTAAATGACGACGAATTTGCCAATTAAATCTCTGAACACGGTGTTCATGACTTTTGTAAAGGCCGAGGGTGCATTTGCTAGCCCAAAAGGGAGAACCTTGAATTCATAGAGTCCCATCGGGGTTATGAACGCAGTTTTCGGGACGTCTGAATCATGTAACCGTATGTTGTGGTACGCATTACGTAAATCCAGATTTGAGAACACACTAGCTCCTCGAACTGAGTCAAACAGATCGTCAATTCGTGGGAGGAGATAGCGATTTGGTACCGTGACCTTGTTCAATTTACGATAGTCGATAGCCATGGGATACAGTCTGGTACGGTGTATTACTATGTACAATGGTTACACTCAGACCATGTTCACTCTTGGGAACTCGAAGAAGAGTTGTTACCTATGTGCTCTGAACAAATCGATTTGTATTGTAGACAACACCCTTCTCGGGTACGACCCGTGATAGGTGCCAACGACCCGAAACCTAAAACGGTTAAAAAACCTACTCACAGGGATTATGCGACTGTAACCCCTGATGAGTTTCTCATTCGAAAGAGTACTAGACTTCAGGAGAAGGCTAGGGCTAGAGAAGGGGGAATTGTGGTGGATAACGATCCTCCCACTGAGTTGCCACGCGGTGGTGACGACTTTCCGACAGATGACGAACGACTTCTGTAGGCAGTTGAAACCGAGCGAATTGACCTACTGATCAGTGTCTGATCAGCTACTCGGGAATACCTAAAACGAGGGTTCCATTAGGGTCTAGACGCGCTGGAAGCGGGAAGGGAGTCTTAAGCCGTGCTTCTGACTCTTAGGGCCGTCTAAACTCCTGAGATCATTTCTTAGGCTTCCAGTTACAAGACACTCCGTGTTACAAGGTATTCATATACCACAGTAGCAATCTTTTCAGCATCGTCTGTCGTTTTGCATGGGATAAGTTTGACCATCTTCGTAAGGCGATCAACGATCACGTAGATCTGATCAAAACCATTCGATTTCGGTAGCCCAACGATGAAGTCCATGGACAGTGAATCGAAGGGGGCGGTCGGAATCGAAAGGGGTTGAAGGTTACCCTGCGGGTTCTGATGTGAAATTTTTACCCGTTGGCAAGAATCACAGTGGCGTACGTAATCAACGACATCGAGTCGCATGGCAGGCCACCAATAGTAGCGTGCAACAGATCGAAAAGTTCGGTCGATGCCTCCATGTCCACTTCGTTGGGTATCGTGGAAAGCAAACAAAATCCGAGCTTTGAGCGAATTACCATTTGGTACAACGATCTGCGACTCAGATTCTGCTCGTATGGATTTGCCGGTGCCAACCCAGAAACCATCTGCCCGTTTGGAGAGGTACTTGGTATTGTGCGGATTATCGAACCACAAGTCTTCCGTGTAACCATGCAGAATATCTGGGGCTATTTCGCGCATGTGGAGTGGGTCATTTGCGGACAGCCTCTGAATGAACAAAGCCGTAGCCTCTGAGAAGGCTGGATTCCTACTCAGAGGGTCAGCTACGTTAGTACGGCCCGCGATATGAGCCCACTTCATGTTCGTGAAGCGCGAGAAAAACTCAAGATATCGTGCCTGCTATCTGCTCAGCATGGGCTGATTTGCAAGGTAGACGAGGGGTTCGTGGTCGGTGTCAAGTTCGAACTTGCCAGTGCAACCTTCGAGGTAGCATCGCCATTCTTTCAAGGCCAAGTACACTGCGAGTAATTCTTGCTCGCCCGTGGAGTAGTTTCGTTCAGCGCTTGAGAATTTGTGAGAGTGGTACGCGATGGGTCGCCCATCTTGCATGAGAACGCCCCCTGTACCAACGACAGAAGCATCGGTTACCGCCCGATAGTCCTTCGCTGGGTCAGGGTGTGCAAGCAAAGGAGCCTTCGTAAGACTTTCTTTGATGCCGAGGAATGCCTCCTGGCAGGCTTGGGTCCAAACATTTTGAAATGCAGGTCCCTTGAGCCCTGCCTGTCGTTTTCCGAGTGGTTTCGGACTTGGTGTCACCGTCGGTGATTTTGTCAGTCCTGGCGGTTTCAATTTCGGTGAAATCGGTGCTGGCCTGTCTGTTAGATTCGAAATCTGGATTAGAGGGGCTGCGAGCGTCGAGTAACCTTGGATAAACTTTCTGAAAAAGTTAGAGAGTCCTAGGAACTGCTGAACTTCCTTCGAGGAGGTAGGTGTGGGCCAATCTGCAACTGCTTTCACCTTCGTTTCGTTGACTCGGACGCCTTCACCGGAGAGCACATGCCCTAGGTATTTGACTTCCGGTCTATAGAAGAAACACTTTTCTCGTTTAAGAAAGAGGTGGTTATCTTCAAGACGTTGTAACACAATTCGAATGCGTTTTTCGTGTTCTGCATCATTACTGCTGTAGATGAGAATATCATCCAAGTAAATGACGACGAATTTGCCAATTAAATCTCTGAACACGGTGTTCATGACTTTTGTAAAGGCCGAGGGTGCATTTGCTAGCCCAAAAGGGAGAACCTTGAATTCATAGAGTCCCATCGGGGTTATGAACGCAGTTTTCGGGACGTCTGAATCATGTAACCGTATGTTGTGGTACGCATTACGTAAATCCAGATTTGAGAACACACTAGCTCCTCGAACTGAGTCAAACAGATCGTCAATTCGTGGGAGGAGATAGCGATTTGGTACCGTGACCTTGTTCAATTTACGATAGTCGATAGCCATGGGATACAGTCTGGTACGGTGTATTACTATGTACAATGGTTACACTCAGACCATGTTCACTCTTGGGAACTCGAAGAAGAGTTGTTACCTATGTGCTCTGAACAAATCGATTTGTATTGTAGACAACACCCTTCTCGGGTACGACCCGTGATAGGTGCCAACGACCCGAAACCTAAAACGGTTAAAAAACCTACTCACAGGGATTATGCGACTGTAACCCCTGATGAGTTTCTCATTCGAAAGAGTACTAGACTTCAGGAGAAGGCTAGGGCTAGAGAAGGGGGAATTGTGGTGGATAACGATCCTCCCACTGAGTTGCCACGCGGTGGTGACGACTTTCCGACAGATGACGAACGACTTCTGTAGGCAGTTGAAACCGAGCGAATTGACCTACTGATCAGTGTCTGATCAGCTACTCGGGAATACCTAAAACGAGGGTTCCATTAGGGTCTAGACGCGCTGGAAGCGGGAAGGGAGTCTTAAGCCGTGCTTCTGACTCTTAGGGCCGTCTAAACTCCTGAGATCATTTCTTAGGCTTCCAGTTACAAGACACTCCGTGTTACAAGGTATTCATATACCACAGTAGCAATCTTTTCAGCATCGTCTGTCGTTTTGCATGGGATAAGTTTGACCATCTTCGTAAGGCGATCAACGATCACGTAGATCTGATCAAAACCATTCGATTTCGGTAGCCCAACGATGAAGTCCATGGACAGTGAATCGAAGGGGGCGGTCGGAATCGAAAGGGGTTGAAGGTTACCCTGCGGGTTCTGATGTGAAATTTTTACCCGTTGGCAAGAATCACAGTGGCGTACGTAATCAACGACATCGAGTCGCATGGCAGGCCACCAATAGTAGCGTGCAACAGATCGAAAAGTTCGGTCGATGCCTCCATGTCCACTTCGTTGGGTATCGTGGAAAGCAAACAAAATCCGAGCTTTGAGCGAATTACCATTTGGTACAACGATCTGCGACTCAGATTCTGCTCGTATGGATTTGCCGGTGCCAACCCAGAAACCATCTGCCCGTTTGGAGAGGTACTTGGTATTGTGCGGATTATCGAACCACAAGTCTTCCGTGTAACCATGCAGAATATCTGGGGCTATTTCGCGCATGTGGAGTGGGTCATTTGCGGACAGCCTCTGAATGAACAAAGCCGTAGCCTCTGAGAAGGCTGGATTCCTACTCAGAGGGTCAGCTACGTTAGTACGGCCCGCGATATGAGCCCACTTCATGTTCGTGAAGCGCGAGAAAAACTCAAGATATCGTGCCTGCTATCTGCTCAGCATGGGCTGATTTGCAAGGTAGACGAGGGGTTCGTGGTCGGTGTCAAGTTCGAACTTGCCAGTGCAACCTTCGAGGTAGCATCGCCATTCTTTCAAGGCCAAGTACACTGCGAGTAATTCTTGCTCGCCCGTGGAGTAGTTTCGTTCAGCGCTTGAGAATTTGTGAGAGTGGTACGCGATGGGTCGCCCATCTTGCATGAGAACGCCCCCTGTACCAACGACAGAAGCATCGGTTACCGCCCGATAGTCCTTCGCTGGGTCAGGGTGTGCAAGCAAAGGAGCCTTCGTAAGACTTTCTTTGATGCCGAGGAATGCCTCCTGGCAGGCTTGGGTCCAAACATTTTGAAATGCAGGTCCCTTGAGCCCTGCCTGTCGTTTTCCGAGTGGTTTCGGACTTGGTGTCACCGTCGGTGATTTTGTCAGTCCTGGCGGTTTCAATTTCGGTGAAATCGGTGCTGGCCTGTCTGTTAGATTCGAAATCTGGATTAGAGGGGCTGCGAGCGTCGAGTAACCTTGGATAAACTTTCTGAAAAAGTTAGAGAGTCCTAGGAACTGCTGAACTTCCTTCGAGGAGGTAGGTGTGGGCCAATCTGCAACTGCTTTCACCTTCGTTTCGTTGACTCGGACGCCTTCACCGGAGAGCACATGCCCTAGGTATTTGACTTCCGGTCTATAGAAGAAACACTTTTCTCGTTTAAGAAAGAGGTGGTTATCTTCAAGACGTTGTAACACAATTCGAATGCGTTTTTCGTGTTCTGCATCATTACTGCTGTAGATGAGAATATCATCCAAGTAAATGACGACGAATTTGCCAATTAAATCTCTGAACACGGTGTTCATGACTTTTGTAAAGGCCGAGGGTGCATTTGCTAGCCCAAAAGGGAGAACCTTGAATTCATAGAGTCCCATCGGGGTTATGAACGCAGTTTTCGGGACGTCTGAATCATGTAACCGTATGTTGTGGTACGCATTACGTAAATCCAGATTTGAGAACACACTAGCTCCTCGAACTGAGTCAAACAGATCGTCAATTCGTGGGAGGAGATAGCGATTTGGTACCGTGACCTTGTTCAATTTACGATAGTCGATAGCCATGGGATACAGTCTGGTACGGTGTATTACTATGTACAATGGTTACACTCAGACCATGTTCACTCTTGGGAACTCGAAGAAGAGTTGTTACCTATGTGCTCTGAACAAATCGATTTGTATTGGAGACAACACCCTTCTCGGGTACGACCCGTGATAGGTGCCAACGACCCGAAACCTAAAACGGTTAAAAAACCTACTCACAGGGATTATGCGACTGTAACCCCTGATGAGTTTCTCATTCGAAAGAGTACTAGACTTCAGGAGAAGGCTAGGGCTAGAGAAGGGGGAATTGTGGTGGATAACGATCCTCCCACTGAGTTGCCACGCGGTGGTGACGACTTTCCGACAGATGACGAACGACTTCTGTAGGCAGTTGAAACCGAGCGAATTGACCTACTGATCAGTGTCTGATCAGCTACTCGGGAATACCTAAAACGAGGGTTCCATTAGGGTCTAGACGCGCTGGAAGCGGGAAGGGAGTCTTAAGCCGTGCTTCTGACTCTTAGGGCCGTCTAAACTCCTGAGATCATTTCTTAGGCTTCCAGTTACAAGACACTCCGTGTTACAAGGTATTCATATACCACAGTAGCAATCTTTTCAGCATCGTCTGTCGTTTTGCATGGGATAAGTTTGACCATCTTCGTAAGGCGATCAACGATCACGTAGATCTGATCAAAACCATTCGATTTCGGTAGCCCAACGATGAAGTCCATGGACAGTGAATCGAAGGGGGCGGTCGGAATCGAAAGGGGTTGAAGGTTACCCTGCGGGTTCTGATGTGAAATTTTTACCCGTTGGCAAGAATCACAGTGGCGTACGTAATCAACGACATCGAGTCGCATGGCAGGCCACCAATAGTAGCGTGCAACAGATCGAAAAGTTCGGTCGATGCCTCCATGTCCACTTCGTTGGGTATCGTGGAAAGCAAACAAAATCCGAGCTTTGAGCGAATTACCATTTGGTACAACGATCTGCGACTCAGATTCTGCTCGTATGGATTTGCCGGTGCCAACCCAGAAACCATCTGCCCGTTTGGAGAGGTACTTGGTATTGTGCGGATTATCGAACCACAAGTCTTCCGTGTAACCATGCAGAATATCTGGGGCTATTTCGCGCATGTGGAGTGGGTCATTTGCGGACAGCCTCTGAATGAACAAAGCCGTAGCCTCTGAGAAGGCTGGATTCCTACTCAGAGGGTCAGCTACGTTAGTACGGCCCGCGATATGAGCCCACTTCATGTTCGTGAAGCGCGAGAAAAACTCAAGATATCGTGCCTGCTATCTGCTCAGCATGGGCTGATTTGCAAGGTAGACGAGGGGTTCGTGGTCGGTGTCAAGTTCGAACTTGCCAGTGCAACCTTCGAGGTAGCATCGCCATTCTTTCAAGGCCAAGTACACTGCGAGTAATTCTTGCTCGCCCGTGGAGTAGTTTCGTTCAGCGCTTGAGAATTTGTGAGAGTGGTACGCGATGGGTCGCCCATCTTGCATGAGAACGCCCCCTGTACCAACGACAGAAGCATCGGTTACCGCCCGATAGTCCTTCGCTGGGTCAGGGTGTGCAAGCAAAGGAGCCTTCGTAAGACTTTCTTTGATGCCGAGGAATGCCTCCTGGCAGGCTTGGGTCCAAACATTTTGAAATGCAGGTCCCTTGAGCCCTGCCTGTCGTTTTCCGAGTGGTTTCGGACTTGGTGTCACCGTCGGTGATTTTGTCAGTCCTGGCGGTTTCAATTTCGGTGAAATCGGTGCTGGCCTGTCTGTTAGATTCGAAATCTGGATTAGAGGGGCTGCGAGCGTCGAGTAACCTTGGATAAACTTTCTGAAAAAGTTAGAGAGTCCTAGGAACTGCTGAACTTCCTTCGAGGAGGTAGGTGTGGGCCAATCTGCAACTGCTTTCACCTTCGTTTCGTTGACTCGGACGCCTTCACCGGAGAGCACATGCCCTAGGTATTTGACTTCCGGTCTATAGAAGAAACACTTTTCTCGTTTAAGAAAGAGGTGGTTATCTTCAAGACGTTGTAACACAATTCGAATGCGTTTTTCGTGTTCTGCATCATTACTGCTGTAGATGAGAATATCATCCAAGTAAATGACGACGAATTTGCCAATTAAATCTCTGAACACGGTGTTCATGACTTTTGTAAAGGCCGAGGGTGCATTTGCTAGCCCAAAAGGGAGAACCTTGAATTCATAGAGTCCCATCGGGGTTATGAACGCAGTTTTCGGGACGTCTGAATCATGTAACCGTATGTTGTGGTACGCATTACGTAAATCCAGATTTGAGAACACACTAGCTCCTCGAACTGAGTCAAACAGATCGTCAATTCGTGGGAGGAGATAGCGATTTGGTACCGTGACCTTGTTCAATTTACGATAGTCGATAGCCATGGGATACAGTCTGGTACGGTGTATTACTATGTACAATGGTTACACTCAGACCATGTTCACTCTTGGGAACTCGAAGAAGAGTTGTTACCTATGTGCTCTGAACAAATCGATTTGTATTGGAGACAACACCCTTCTCGGGTACGACCCGTGATAGGTGCCAACGACCCGAAACCTAAAACGGTTAAAAAACCTACTCACAGGGATTATGCGACTGTAACCCCTGATGAGTTTCTCATTCGAAAGAGTACTAGACTTCAGGAGAAGGCTAGGGCTAGAGAAGGGGGAATTGTGGTGGATAACGATCCTCCCACTGAGTTGCCACGCGGTGGTGACGACTTTCCGACAGATGACGAACGACTTCTGTAGGCAGTTGAAACCGAGCGAATTGACCTACTGATCAGTGTCTGATCAGCTACTCGGGAATACCTAAAACGAGGGTTCCATTAGGGTCTAGACGCGCTGGAAGCGGGAAGGGAGTCTTAAGCCGTGCTTCTGACTCTTAGGGCCGTCTAAACTCCTGAGATCATTTCTTAGGCTTCCAGTTACAAGACACTCCGTGTTACAAGGTATTCATATACCACAGTAGCAATCTTTTCAGCATCGTCTGTCGTTTTGCATGGGATAAGTTTGACCATCTTCGTAAGGCGATCAACGATCACGTAGATCTGATCAAAACCATTCGATTTCGGTAGCCCAACGATGAAGTCCATGGACAGTGAATCGAAGGGGGCGGTCGGAATCGAAAGGGGTTGAAGGTTACCCTGCGGGTTCTGATGTGAAATTTTTACCCGTTGGCAAGAATCACAGTGGCGTACGTAATCAACGACATCGAGTCGCATGGCAGGCCACCAATAGTAGCGTGCAACAGATCGAAAAGTTCGGTCGATGCCTCCATGTCCACTTCGTTGGGTATCGTGGAAAGCAAACAAAATCCGAGCTTTGAGCGAATTACCATTTGGTACAACGATCTGCGACTCAGATTCTGCTCGTATGGATTTGCCGGTGCCAACCCAGAAACCATCTGCCCGTTTGGAGAGGTACTTGGTATTGTGCGGATTATCGAACCACAAGTCTTCCGTGTAACCATGCAGAATATCTGGGGCTATTTCGCGCATGTGGAGTGGGTCATTTGCGGACAGCCTCTGAATGAACAAAGCCGTAGCCTCTGAGAAGGCTGGATTCCTACTCAGAGGGTCAGCTACGTTAGTACGGCCCGCGATATGAGCCCACTTCATGTTCGTGAAGCGCGAGAAAAACTCAAGATATCGTGCCTGCTATCTGCTCAGCATGGGCTGATTTGCAAGGTAGACGAGGGGTTCGTGGTCGGTGTCAAGTTCGAACTTGCCAGTGCAACCTTCGAGGTAGCATCGCCATTCTTTCAAGGCCAAGTACACTGCGAGTAATTCTTGCTCGCCCGTGGAGTAGTTTCGTTCAGCGCTTGAGAATTTGTGAGAGTGGTACGCGATGGGTCGCCCATCTTGCATGAGAACGCCCCCTGTACCAACGACAGAAGCATCGGTTACCGCCCGATAGTCCTTCGCTGGGTCAGGGTGTGCAAGCAAAGGAGCCTTCGTAAGACTTTCTTTGATGCCGAGGAATGCCTCCTGGCAGGCTTGGGTCCAAACATTTTGAAATGCAGGTCCCTTGAGCCCTGCCTGTCGTTTTCCGAGTGGTTTCGGACTTGGTGTCACCGTCGGTGATTTTGTCAGTCCTGGCGGTTTCAATTTCGGTGAAATCGGTGCTGGCCTGTCTGTTAGATTCGAAATCTGGATTAGAGGGGCTGCGAGCGTCGAGTAACCTTGGATAAACTTTCTGAAAAAGTTAGAGAGTCCTAGGAACTGCTGAACTTCCTTCGAGGAGGTAGGTGTGGGCCAATCTGCAACTGCTTTCACCTTCGTTTCGTTGACTCGGACGCCTTCACCGGAGAGCACATGCCCTAGGTATTTGACTTCCGGTCTATAGAAGAAACACTTTTCTCGTTTAAGAAAGAGGTGGTTATCTTCAAGACGTTGTAACACAATTCGAATGCGTTTTTCGTGTTCTGCATCATTACTGCTGTAGATGAGAATATCATCCAAGTAAATGACGACGAATTTGCCAATTAAATCTCTGAACACGGTGTTCATGACTTTTGTAAAGGCCGAGGGTGCATTTGCTAGCCCAAAAGGGAGAACCTTGAATTCATAGAGTCCCATCGGGGTTATGAACGCAGTTTTCGGGACGTCTGAATCATGTAACCGTATGTTGTGGTACGCATTACGTAAATCCAGATTTGAGAACACACTAGCTCCTCGAACTGAGTCAAACAGATCGTCAATTCGTGGGAGGAGATAGCGATTTGGTACCGTGACCTTGTTCAATTTACGATAGTCGATAGCCATGGGATACAGTCTGGTACGGTGTATTACTATGTACAATGGTTACACTCAGACCATGTTCACTCTTGGGAACTCGAAGAAGAGTTGTTACCTATGTGCTCTGAACAAATCGATTTGTATTGTAGACAACACCCTTCTCGGGTACGACCCGTGATAGGTGCCAACGACCCGAAACCTAAAACGGTTAAAAAACCTACTCACAGGGATTATGCGACTGTAACCCCTGATGAGTTTCTCATTCGAAAGAGTACTAGACTTCAGGAGAAGGCTAGGGCTAGAGAAGGGGGAATTGTGGTGGATAACGATCCTCCCACTGAGTTGCCACGCGGTGGTGACGACTTTCCGACAGATGACGAACGACTTCTGTAGGCAGTTGAAACCGAGCGAATTGACCTACTGATCAGTGTCTGATCAGCTACTCGGGAATACCTAAAACGAGGGTTCCATTAGGGTCTAGACGCGCTGGAAGCGGGAAGGGAGTCTTAAGCCGTGCTTCTGACTCTTAGGGCCGTCTAAACTCCTGAGATCATTTCTTAGGCTTCCAGTTACAAGACACTCCGTGTTACAAGGTATTCATATACCACAGTAGCAATCTTTTCAGCATCGTCTGTCGTTTTGCATGGGATAAGTTTGACCATCTTCGTAAGGCGATCAACGATCACGTAGATCTGATCAAAACCATTCGATTTCGGTAGCCCAACGATGAAGTCCATGGACAGTGAATCGAAGGGGGCGGTCGGAATCGAAAGGGGTTGAAGGTTACCCTGCGGGTTCTGATGTGAAATTTTTACCCGTTGGCAAGAATCACAGTGGCGTACGTAATCAACGACATCGAGTCGCATGGCAGGCCACCAATAGTAGCGTGCAACAGATCGAAAAGTTCGGTCGATGCCTCCATGTCCACTTCGTTGGGTATCGTGGAAAGCAAACAAAATCCGAGCTTTGAGCGAATTACCATTTGGTACAACGATCTGCGACTCAGATTCTGCTCGTATGGATTTGCCGGTGCCAACCCAGAAACCATCTGCCCGTTTGGAGAGGTACTTGGTATTGTGCGGATTATCGAACCACAAGTCTTCCGTGTAACCATGCAGAATATCTGGGGCTATTTCGCGCATGTGGAGTGGGTCATTTGCGGACAGCCTCTGAATGAACAAAGCCGTAGCCTCTGAGAAGGCTGGATTCCTACTCAGAGGGTCAGCTACGTTAGTACGGCCCGCGATATGAGCCCACTTCATGTTCGTGAAGCGCGAGAAAAACTCAAGATATCGTGCCTGCTATCTGCTCAGCATGGGCTGATTTGCAAGGTAGACGAGGGGTTCGTGGTCGGTGTCAAGTTCGAACTTGCCAGTGCAACCTTCGAGGTAGCATCGCCATTCTTTCAAGGCCAAGTACACTGCGAGTAATTCTTGCTCGCCCGTGGAGTAGTTTCGTTCAGCGCTTGAGAATTTGTGAGAGTGGTACGCGATGGGTCGCCCATCTTGCATGAGAACGCCCCCTGTACCAACGACAGAAGCATCGGTTACCGCCCGATAGTCCTTCGCTGGGTCAGGGTGTGCAAGCAAAGGAGCCTTCGTAAGACTTTCTTTGATGCCGAGGAATGCCTCCTGGCAGGCTTGGGTCCAAACATTTTGAAATGCAGGTCCCTTGAGCCCTGCCTGTCGTTTTCCGAGTGGTTTCGGACTTGGTGTCACCGTCGGTGATTTTGTCAGTCCTGGCGGTTTCAATTTCGGTGAAATCGGTGCTGGCCTGTCTGTTAGATTCGAAATCTGGATTAGAGGGGCTGCGAGCGTCGAGTAACCTTGGATAAACTTTCTGAAAAAGTTAGAGAGTCCTAGGAACTGCTGAACTTCCTTCGAGGAGGTAGGTGTGGGCCAATCTGCAACTGCTTTCACCTTCGTTTCGTTGACTCGGACGCCTTCACCGGAGAGCACATGCCCTAGGTATTTGACTTCCGGTCTATAGAAGAAACACTTTTCTCGTTTAAGAAAGAGGTGGTTATCTTCAAGACGTTGTAACACAATTCGAATGCGTTTTTCGTGTTCTGCATCATTACTGCTGTAGATGAGAATATCATCCAAGTAAATGACGACGAATTTGCCAATTAAATCTCTGAACACGGTGTTCATGACTTTTGTAAAGGCCGAGGGTGCATTTGCTAGCCCAAAAGGGAGAACCTTGAATTCATAGAGTCCCATCGGGGTTATGAACGCAGTTTTCGGGACGTCTGAATCATGTAACCGTATGTTGTGGTACGCATTACGTAAATCCAGATTTGAGAACACACTAGCTCCTCGAACTGAGTCAAACAGATCGTCAATTCGTGGGAGGAGATAGCGATTTGGTACCGTGACCTTGTTCAATTTACGATAGTCGATAGCCATGGGATACAGTCTGGTACGGTGTATTACTATGTACAATGGTTACACTCAGACCATGTTCACTCTTGGGAACTCGAAGAAGAGTTGTTACCTATGTGCTCTGAACAAATCGATTTGTATTGGAGACAACACCCTTCTCGGGTACGACCCGTGATAGGTGCCAACGACCCGAAACCTAAAACGGTTAAAAAACCTACTCACAGGGATTATGCGACTGTAACCCCTGATGAGTTTCTCATTCGAAAGAGTACTAGACTTCAGGAGAAGGCTAGGGCTAGAGAAGGGGGAATTGTGGTGGATAACGATCCTCCCACTGAGTTGCCACGCGGTGGTGACGACTTTCCGACAGATGACGAACGACTTCTGTAGGCAGTTGAAACCGAGCGAATTGACCTACTGATCAGTGTCTGATCAGCTACTCGGGAATACCTAAAACGAGGGTTCCATTAGGGTCTAGACGCGCTGGAAGCGGGAAGGGAGTCTTAAGCCGTGCTTCTGACTCTTAGGGCCGTCTAAACTCCTGAGATCATTTCTTAGGCTTCCAGTTACAAGACACTCCGTGTTACAAGGTATTCATATACCACAGTAGCAATCTTTTCAGCATCGTCTGTCGTTTTGCATGGGATAAGTTTGACCATCTTCGTAAGGCGATCAACGATCACGTAGATCTGATCAAAACCATTCGATTTCGGTAGCCCAACGATGAAGTCCATGGACAGTGAATCGAAGGGGGCGGTCGGAATCGAAAGGGGTTGAAGGTTACCCTGCGGGTTCTGATGTGAAATTTTTACCCGTTGGCAAGAATCACAGTGGCGTACGTAATCAACGACATCGAGTCGCATGGCAGGCCACCAATAGTAGCGTGCAACAGATCGAAAAGTTCGGTCGATGCCTCCATGTCCACTTCGTTGGGTATCGTGGAAAGCAAACAAAATCCGAGCTTTGAGCGAATTACCATTTGGTACAACGATCTGCGACTCAGATTCTGCTCGTATGGATTTGCCGGTGCCAACCCAGAAACCATCTGCCCGTTTGGAGAGGTACTTGGTATTGTGCGGATTATCGAACCACAAGTCTTCCGTGTAACCATGCAGAATATCTGGGGCTATTTCGCGCATGTGGAGTGGGTCATTTGCGGACAGCCTCTGAATGAACAAAGCCGTAGCCTCTGAGAAGGCTGGATTCCTACTCAGAGGGTCAGCTACGTTAGTACGGCCCGCGATATGAGCCCACTTCATGTTCGTGAAGCGCGAGAAAAACTCAAGATATCGTGCCTGCTATCTGCTCAGCATGGGCTGATTTGCAAGGTAGACGAGGGGTTCGTGGTCGGTGTCAAGTTCGAACTTGCCAGTGCAACCTTCGAGGTAGCATCGCCATTCTTTCAAGGCCAAGTACACTGCGAGTAATTCTTGCTCGCCCGTGGAGTAGTTTCGTTCAGCGCTTGAGAATTTGTGAGAGTGGTACGCGATGGGTCGCCCATCTTGCATGAGAACGCCCCCTGTACCAACGACAGAAGCATCGGTTACCGCCCGATAGTCCTTCGCTGGGTCAGGGTGTGCAAGCAAAGGAGCCTTCGTAAGACTTTCTTTGATGCCGAGGAATGCCTCCTGGCAGGCTTGGGTCCAAACATTTTGAAATGCAGGTCCCTTGAGCCCTGCCTGTCGTTTTCCGAGTGGTTTCGGACTTGGTGTCACCGTCGGTGATTTTGTCAGTCCTGGCGGTTTCAATTTCGGTGAAATCGGTGCTGGCCTGTCTGTTAGATTCGAAATCTGGATTAGAGGGGCTGCGAGCGTCGAGTAACCTTGGATAAACTTTCTGAAAAAGTTAGAGAGTCCTAGGAACTGCTGAACTTCCTTCGAGGAGGTAGGTGTGGGCCAATCTGCAACTGCTTTCACCTTCGTTTCGTTGACTCGGACGCCTTCACCGGAGAGCACATGCCCTAGGTATTTGACTTCCGGTCTATAGAAGAAACACTTTTCTCGTTTAAGAAAGAGGTGGTTATCTTCAAGACGTTGTAACACAATTCGAATGCGTTTTTCGTGTTCTGCATCATTACTGCTGTAGATGAGAATATCATCCAAGTAAATGACGACGAATTTGCCAATTAAATCTCTGAACACGGTGTTCATGACTTTTGTAAAGGCCGAGGGTGCATTTGCTAGCCCAAAAGGGAGAACCTTGAATTCATAGAGTCCCATCGGGGTTATGAACGCAGTTTTCGGGACGTCTGAATCATGTAACCGTATGTTGTGGTACGCATTACGTAAATCCAGATTTGAGAACACACTAGCTCCTCGAACTGAGTCAAACAGATCGTCAATTCGTGGGAGGAGATAGCGATTTGGTACCGTGACCTTGTTCAATTTACGATAGTCGATAGCCATGGGATACAGTCTGGTACGGTGTATTACTATGTACAATGGTTACACTCAGACCATGTTCACTCTTGGGAACTCGAAGAAGAGTTGTTACCTATGTGCTCGGAACAAATCGATTTGTATTGGAGACAACACCCTTCTCGGGTACGACCCGTGATAGGTGCCAACGACCCGAAACCTAAAACGGTTAAAAAACCTACTCACAGGGATTATGCGACTGTAACCCCTGATGAGTTTCTCATTCGAAAGAGTACTAGACTTCAGGAGAAGGCTAGGGCTAGAGAAGGGGGGAATTGTGGTGGATAACGATCCTCCCACTGAGTTGCCACGCGGTGGTGACGACTTTCCGACAGATGACGAACGACTTCTGTAGGCAGTTGAAACCGAGCGAATTGACCTACTGATCAGTGTCTGATCAGCTACTCGGGAATACCTAAAACGAGGGTTCCATTAGGGTCTAGACGCGCTGGAAGCGGGAAGGGAGTCTTAAGCCGTGCTTCTGACTCTTAGGGCCGTCTAAACTCCTGAGATCATTTCTTAGGCTTCCAGTTACAAGACACTCCGTGTTACAAGGTATTCATATACCACAGTAGCAATCTTTTCAGCATCGTCTGTCGTTTTGCATGGGATAAGTTTGACCATCTTCGTAAGGCGATCAACGATCACGTAGATCTGATCAAAACCATTCGATTTCGGTAGCCCAACGATGAAGTCCATGGACAGTGAATCGAAGGGGGCGGTCGGAATCGAAAGGGGTTGAAGGTTACCCTGCGGGTTCTGATGTGAAATTTTTACCCGTTGGCAAGAATCACAGTGGCGTACGTAATCAACGACATCGAGTCGCATGGCAGGCCACCAATAGTAGCGTGCAACAGATCGAAAAGTTCGGTCGATGCCTCCATGTCCACTTCGTTGGGTATCGTGGAAAGCAAACAAAATCCGAGCTTTGAGCGAATTACCATTTGGTACAACGATCTGCGACTCAGATTCTGCTCGTATGGATTTGCCGGTGCCAACCCAGAAACCATCTGCCCGTTTGGAGAGGTACTTGGTATTGTGCGGATTATCGAACCACAAGTCTTCCGTGTAACCATGCAGAATATCTGGGGCTATTTCGCGCATGTGGAGTGGGTCATTTGCGGACAGCCTCTGAATGAACAAAGCCGTAGCCTCTGAGAAGGCTGGATTCCTACTCAGAGGGTCAGCTACGTTAGTACGGCCCGCGATATGAGCCCACTTCATGTTCGTGAAGCGCGAGAAAAACTCAAGATATCGTGCCTGCTATCTGCTCAGCATGGGCTGATTTGCAAGGTAGACGAGGGGTTCGTGGTCGGTGTCAAGTTCGAACTTGCCAGTGCAACCTTCGAGGTAGCATCGCCATTCTTTCAAGGCCAAGTACACTGCGAGTAATTCTTGCTCGCCCGTGGAGTAGTTTCGTTCAGCGCTTGAGAATTTGTGAGAGTGGTACGCGATGGGTCGCCCATCTTGCATGAGAACGCCCCCTGTACCAACGACAGAAGCATCGGTTACCGCCCGATAGTCCTTCGCTGGGTCAGGGTGTGCAAGCAAAGGAGCCTTCGTAAGACTTTCTTTGATGCCGAGGAATGCCTCCTGGCAGGCTTGGGTCCAAACATTTTGAAATGCAGGTCCCTTGAGCCCTGCCTGTCGTTTTCCGAGTGGTTTCGGACTTGGTGTCACCGTCGGTGATTTTGTCAGTCCTGGCGGTTTCAATTTCGGTGAAATCGGTGCTGGCCTGTCTGTTAGATTCGAAATCTGGATTAGAGGGGCTGCGAGCGTCGAGTAACCTTGGATAAACTTTCTGAAAAAGTTAGAGAGTCCTAGGAACTGCTGAACTTCCTTCGAGGAGGTAGGTGTGGGCCAATCTGCAACTGCTTTCACCTTCGTTTCGTTGACTCGGACGCCTTCACCGGAGAGCACATGCCCTAGGTATTTGACTTCCGGTCTATAGAAGAAACACTTTTCTCGTTTAAGAAAGAGGTGGTTATCTTCAAGACGTTGTAACACAATTCGAATGCGTTTTTCGTGTTCTGCATCATTACTGCTGTAGATGAGAATATCATCCAAGTAAATGACGACGAATTTGCCAATTAAATCTCTGAACACGGTGTTCATGACTTTTGTAAAGGCCGAGGGTGCATTTGCTAGCCCAAAAGGGAGAACCTTGAATTCATAGAGTCCCATCGGGGTTATGAACGCAGTTTTCGGGACGTCTGAATCATGTAACCGTATGTTGTGGTACGCATTACGTAAATCCAGATTTGAGAACACACTAGCTCCTCGAACTGAGTCAAACAGATCGTCAATTCGTGGGAGGAGATAGCGATTTGGTACCGTGACCTTGTTCAATTTACGATAGTCGATAGCCATGGGATACAGTCTGGTACGGTGTATTACTATGTACAATGGTTACACTCAGACCATGTTCACTCTTGGGAACTCGAAGAAGAGTTGTTACCTATGTGCTCGGAACAAATCGATTTGTATTGGAGACAACACCCTTCTCGGGTACGACCCGTGATAGGTGCCAACGACCCGAAACCTAAAACGGTTAAAAAACCTACTCACAGGGATTATGCGACTGTAACCCCTGATGAGTTTCTCATTCGAAAGAGTACTAGACTTCAGGAGAAGGCTAGGGCTAGAGAAGGGGGAATTGTGGTGGATAACGATCCTCCCACTGAGTTGCCACGCGGTGGTGACGACTTTCCGACAGATGACGAACGACTTCTGTAGGCAGTTGAAACCGAGCGAATTGACCTACTGATCAGTGTCTGATCAGCTACTCGGGAATACCTAAAACGAGGGTTCCATTAGGGTCTAGACGCGCTGGAAGCGGGAAGGGAGTCTTAAGCCGTGCTTCTGACTCTTAGGGCCGTCTAAACTCCTGAGATCATTTCTTAGGCTTCCAGTTACAAGACACTCCGTGTTACAAGGTATTCATATACCACAGTAGCAATCTTTTCAGCATCGTCTGTCGTTTTGCATGGGATAAGTTTGACCATCTTCGTAAGGCGATCAACGATCACGTAGATCTGATCAAAACCATTCGATTTCGGTAGCCCAACGATGAAGTCCATGGACAGTGAATCGAAGGGGGCGGTCGGAATCGAAAGGGGTTGAAGGTTACCCTGCGGGTTCTGATGTGAAATTTTTACCCGTTGGCAAGAATCACAGTGGCGTACGTAATCAACGACATCGAGTCGCATGGCAGGCCACCAATAGTAGCGTGCAACAGATCGAAAAGTTCGGTCGATGCCTCCATGTCCACTTCGTTGGGTATCGTGGAAAGCAAACAAAATCCGAGCTTTGAGCGAATTACCATTTGGTACAACGATCTGCGACTCAGATTCTGCTCGTATGGATTTGCCGGTGCCAACCCAGAAACCATCTGCCCGTTTGGAGAGGTACTTGGTATTGTGCGGATTATCGAACCACAAGTCTTCCGTGTAACCATGCAGAATATCTGGGGCTATTTCGCGCATGTGGAGTGGGTCATTTGCGGACAGCCTCTGAATGAACAAAGCCGTAGCCTCTGAGAAGGCTGGATTCCTACTCAGAGGGTCAGCTACGTTAGTACGGCCCGCGATATGAGCCCACTTCATGTTCGTGAAGCGCGAGAAAAACTCAAGATATCGTGCCTGCTATCTGCTCAGCATGGGCTGATTTGCAAGGTAGACGAGGGGTTCGTGGTCGGTGTCAAGTTCGAACTTGCCAGTGCAACCTTCGAGGTAGCATCGCCATTCTTTCAAGGCCAAGTACACTGCGAGTAATTCTTGCTCGCCCGTGGAGTAGTTTCGTTCAGCGCTTGAGAATTTGTGAGAGTGGTACGCGATGGGTCGCCCATCTTGCATGAGAACGCCCCCTGTACCAACGACAGAAGCATCGTTTATCGCCCGATAGTCCTTCGCTGGGTCAGGGTGTGCAAGCAAAGGAGCCTTCGTAAGACTTTCTTTGATGCCGAGGAATGCCTCCTGGCAGATTGGGGCCAAACATTTTGAAATGCAGGTCCCTTGAGCCCTGCCTGTCGTTTTCCGAGTGGTTTCGGACTTAGTGTCACCGTCGGTGATTTTGTCAGTCCTGGCGGTTTCAATTTCGGTGAAATCGGTGCTGGCCTGTCTGTTAGATTCGAAATCTGGATTAGAGGGGCTGCGAGCGTCGAGTAACCTTGGTAAACTTTCTGAAAAAGTTAGAGAGTCCTAGGAACTGCTGAACTTCCTTCGAGGAGGTAGGTGTGGGCCAATCTGTGTCAGCGTATACTACTAGGACACGAGTGCCTTATTGGCATCTGAATCAGATGCCAATAAGGCACTCGTGTCCTAGTAGTATACGCTGACAATAATGCATGTCCCGGGAGGAGAACAGATTATTGTCAGTTGTACTACTAGGACACGAGTGTCTTATTGGCATCTGAATCAGATGCCAATAAGGCACTCGTGTCCTAGTAGTATACGCTGACAATCTGCAACTGCTTTCACCTTCGTTTCGTTGACTCGGACGCCTTCACCGGAGAGCACATGCCCTAGGTATTTGACTTCCGGTCTATAGAAGAAACACTTTTCTCGTTTAAGAAAGAGGTGGTTATCTTCAAGACGTTGTAACACAATTCGAATGTGTTTTTCGTGTTCTGCATCATTACTGCTGTAGATGAGAATATCATCCAAGTAAATGACGACGAATTTGCCAATTAAATCTCTGAACACGGTGTTCATGACTTTTGTAAAGGCCGAGGGTGCATTTGCTAGCCCAAAAGGGAGAACCTTGAATTCATAGAGTCCCATCGGGGTTATGAACGCAGTTTTCGGGACGTCTGAATCATGTAACCGTATGTTGTGGTACGCATTACGTAAATCCAGATTTGAGAACACACTAGCTCCTCGAACTGAGTCAAACAGATCGTCAATTCGTGGGAGGAGATAGCGATTTGGTACCGTGACCTTGTTCAATTTACGATAGTCGATAGCCATGGGATACAGTCTGGTACGGTGTATTACTATGTACAATGGTTACACTCAGACCATGTTCACTCTTGGGAACTCGAAGAAGAGTTGTTACCTATGTGCTCGGAACAAATCGATTTGTATTGGAGACAACACCCTTCTCGGGTACGACCCGTGATAGGTGCCAACGACCCGAAACCTAAAACGGTTAAAAAACCTACTCACAGGGATTATGCGACTGTAACCCCTGATGAGTTTCTCATTCGAAAGAGTACTAGACTTCAGGAGAAGGCTAGGGCTAGAGAAGGGGGAATTGTGGTGGATAACGATCCTCCCACTGAGTTGCCACGCGGTGGTGACGACTTTCCGACAGATGACGAACGACTTCTGTAGGCAGTTGAAACCGAGCGAATTGACCTACTGATCAGTGTCTGATCAGCTACTCGGGAATACCTAAAACGAGGGTTCCATTAGGGTCTAGACGCGCTGGAAGCGGGAAGGGAGTCTTAAGCCGTGCTTCTGACTCTTAGGGCCGTCTAAACTCCTGAGATCATTTCTTAGGCTTCCAGTTACAAGACACTCCGTGTTACAAGGTATTCATATACCACAGTAGCAATCTTTTCAGCATCGTCTGTCGTTTTGCATGGGATAAGTTTGACCATCTTCGTAAGGCGATCAACGATCACGTAGATCTGATCAAAACCATTCGATTTCGGTAGCCCAACGATGAAGTCCATGGACAGTGAATCGAAGGGGGCGGTCGGAATCGAAAGGGGTTGAAGGTTACCCTGCGGGTTCTGATGTGAAATTTTTACCCGTTGGCAAGAATCACAGTGGCGTACGTAATCAACGACATCGAGTCGCATGGCAGGCCACCAATAGTAGCGTGCAACAGATCGAAAAGTTCGGTCGATGCCTCCATGTCCACTTCGTTGGGTATCGTGGAAAGCAAACAAAATCCGAGCTTTGAGCGAATTACCATTTGGTACAACGATCTGCGACTCAGATGCTGCTCGTATGGATTTGCCGGTGCCAACCCAGAAACCATCTGCCCGTTTGGAGAGGTACTTGGTATTGTGCGGATTATCGAACCACAAGTCTTCCGTGTAACCATGCAGAATATCTGGGGCTATTTCGCGCATGTGGAGTGGGTCATTTGCGGACAGCCTCTGAATGAACAAAGCCGTAGCCTCTGAGAAGGCTGGATTCCTACTCAGAGGGTCAGCTACGTTAGTACGGCCCGCGATATGAGCCCACTTCATGTTCGTGAAGCGCGAGAAAAACTCAAGATATCGTGCCTGCTATCTGCTCAGCATGGGCTGATTTGCAAGGTAGACGAGGGGTTCGTGGTCGGTGTCAAGTTCGAACTTGCCAGTGCAACCTTCGAGGTAGCATCGCCATTCTTTCAAGGCCAAGTACACTGCGAGTAATTCTTGCTCGCCCGTGGAGTAGTTTCGTTCAGCGCTTGAGAATTTGTGAGAGTGGTACGCGATGGGTCGCCCATCTTGCATGAGAACGCCCCCTGTACCAACGACAGAAGCATCGGTTACCGCCCGATAGTCCTTCGCTGGGTCAGGGTGTGCAAGCAAAGGAGCCTTCGTAAGACTTTCTTTGATGCCGAGGAATGCCTCCTGGCAGGCTTGGGTCCAAACATTTTGAAATGCAGGTCCCTTGAGCCCTGCCTGTCGTTTTCCGAGTGGTTTCGGACTTGGTGTCACCGTCGGTGATTTTGTCAGTCCTGGCGGTTTCAATTTCGGTGAAATCGGTGCTGGCCTGTCTGTTAGATTCGAAATCTGGATTAGAGGGGCTGCGAGCGTCGAGTAACCTTGGATAAACTTTCTGAAAAAGTTAGAGAGTCCTAGGAACTGCTGAACTTCCTTCGAGGAGGTAGGTGTGGGCCAATCTGCAACTGCTTTCACCTTCGTTTCGTTGACTCGGACGCCTTCACCGGAGAGCACATGCCCTAGGTATTTGACTTCCGGTCTATAGAAGAAACACTTTTCTCGTTTAAGAAAGAGGTGGTTATCTTCAAGACGTTGTAACACAATTCGAATGCGTTTTTCGTGTTCTGCATCATTACTGCTGTAGATGAGAATATCATCCAAGTAAATGACGACGAATTTGCCAATTAAATCTCTGAACACGGTGTTCATGACTTTTGTAAAGGCCGAGGGTGCATTTGCTAGCCCAAAAGGGAGAACCTTGAATTCATAGAGTCCCATCGGGGTTATGAACGTAGTTTTCGGGACGTCTGAATCATGTAACCGTATGTTGTGGTACGCATTACGTAAATCCAGATTTGAGAACACACTAGCTCCTCGAACTGAGTCAAACAGATCGTCAATTCGTGGGAGGAGATAGCGATTTGGTACCGTGACCTTGTTCAATTTACGATAGTCGATAGCCATGGGATACAGTCTGGTACGGTGTATTACTATGTACAATGGTTACACTCAGACCATGTTCACTCTTGGGAACTCGAAGAAGAGTTGTTACCTATGTGCTCGGAACAAATCGATTTGTATTGGAGACAACACCCTTCTCGGGTACGACCCGTGATAGGTGCCAACGACCCGAAACCTAAAACGGTTAAAAAACCTACTCACAGGGATTATGCGACTGTAACCCCTGATGAGTTTCTCAGTCGAAAGAGTACTAGACTTCAGGAGAAGGCTAGGGCTAGAGAAGAGGGAATTGTGGTGGATAACGATCCTCCCACTGAGTTGCCACGCGGTGGTGACGACTTTCCGACAGATGACGAACGACTTCTGTAGGCAGTTGAAACCGAGCGAATTGACCTACTGATCAGTGTCTGATCAGCTACTCGGGAATACCTAAAACGAGGGTTCCATTAGGGTCTAGACGCGCTGGAAGCGGGAAGGGAGTCTTAAGCCGTGCTTCTGACTCTTAGGGCCGTTTAAACTCCTGAGATCATTTCTTAGGCTTCCAGTTACAAGACACTCCGTGTTACAAGGTATTCATATACCACAGTAGCAATCTTTTCAGCATCGTCTGTCGTTTTGCATGGGATAAGTTTGACCATCTGCCAGCATGAATTGCGGTGCTCTCACGCGTTTTATGACTTGGTGACTACTTATGTACTTCCTTAGAACTATCGGCCCAGACAGTGTTTCTGTCTGTACTGTGTCAGCTTCCCGTAGACTGTGTCATCCTTCATGACACGGTGACAGCTTCCTGTTGACTGCGTCATCGGTCTCTCACTGACACACTCTGTATAGCCGGTGCCTGGCTTAAGTTTCCTGACTTAGGGTCTAGTCAGGTTACAGGCATCTGCCTCTCCCACCGCTGGTGTTCTTTGGCGTCCGCCTGTCCTTGTAACGCTATCTTGTCTCCGTGTATAGATTGGCGCGTCTGTCTCCGCTGCATACATCTCTCTCCACTCTTCGAAGTGCTTTCTAGATGATAGGTTACGGGCTTATTACTTCTACCACTGCTTTACAATGCAACTTCCGCGTGGGCCTCCTGCCGGCTTCGAGAAACTTACCCCACAGAATGGTATTTCCTGGTCGCGCGGTATGGAGAGCGTCATTATCAGTAATGGATGCGACCGAATTCTTCCTCTAAAGATTCGTGTTCCCACAGATTGGCTAGATGATTGCGCGCCAGCGGCCTCTGCTGCCGGAGATGAGTCTCCTTCCGCCATCATGGAAGCCACCCCCCCCCTCCAATACCTCCATTTCTCCGTCTCCTTCTCCTTTTGTCCAACGTCTCCGACCTGAGGTTGAGGATATTCTGATGCGCCTATGCTGTGTTTCCACACAGATTATCCAGTATGCAAGGTCGCCTCCACCCGCTGATGCCCGCTTTACCTACGACACTGTAGACCTTGCTCTCCATAGCCATGAAGATGGCTATGCTTACGGCAAGTCTGACGACTCAGAGGAAGATTACTCTGATGATTGTATGGAAGATCTACAGAGTGCCAGAAATGGCGACTTCGGTGGAGTCACTCCCTCTTCTGCTACTAGGGTTTTCCACACCTCCACTGTCTCTCCGGTGTATGAGCCTCAATTGGCACCTTCTCCTGCGGTCTTCAAGCCTCCGTCTGCCGCTCTGCTTGCGCCGCTTCCACCGGACCTACCTGAGGTGGTCAAGCCGTCTTTGCTGCGGAGTTCGTCTCTTGGTCCTTTGGGTCCTCTACTCAACCTTGCAGAGCAGGCTCGCAACCCTGCAGAGCGGGCTCTTGGTGCTTACCATACTCGGGCTCGCGAGGGCTGCTGCCACGAGTGTCCACAGATCTGCTGCTGGCACCTCGCAGGAGCCCCCTCCACCTCCACCGGTGGATCTGCCACCTGCGCCTGGCCCTCCGCCGTCTATGAATCCTACGCTGTCCGGCATAATCCTGGGAACATCTGCTTGATGGCACACCACCTGTGCGGCTGGCTGTGCGGGACTGCCGACTTATTCGCCAAGCCCAGTATGCTGGAGATTCTCTTGATCGCACTTTGTACGGTAGGCTGGATGAGGCAGCCACTCGGGCTAATCTAGATAGAAAGGGTCGCCCTAAGCGTGTGATGGCTTACTCTGAGCTGGGTCATGAGTGTCGTGCTTTTCTAGGATCTGTGAAGGCAGGGATTAACTACCCTTCCCCTGGAGGTGTTACCTTTGGTGGGATTGGGCGTAGGAACAATGATCTCCGAGGGTATCAGTATGTGAAGGTCCCTCTCAGTTTTGTTCCTGTTAGGCCTGATTTCGAGCTCGTTGCGAGTGTTGCGCGTTCCTTAGATCTCATTAGGAACTTAGATGATCAGCGCGCATATGATGCTGGCATTGCTGCCGAGTATTTTATGTTGGTTCGTGCCTCGTATGCTCCTGTGCCTGATCCTCTTGCTGCTGGACCCTCGGCCTCTCATGGTGAGTCTCGTGTAGATCCTGCACTGTTGGGTTTTAGTGCCCTGCCCCTGGAACGTCAGGAGTTCATGTGTCTCACTATGATGCTTGCGAACATGACGGATGCGATGGTCAATGTGTATCAGGATTTTGCCACTCCTCGGGATATCTTCTTGCATATCCGAAGACAGCGTTCTGATGCTCTTGCTGCTCGTGTCCCTCTCATGCTTGTTGAGCTTCGGCGTGCAACCATGGACAACTCTGAACCTGTGGATGTGTTCTTTCGCAGGGTCCGGGGCTTGTGCACTGACCTCCGCAGTGCGGGATACCCACAGCCTCAGCGCCATGCCATGCATACTATTATTAATGGCATCATGCACCCCCGCTTCGACTCTCTGCGGCTACAGTTTGGTCTCGCACTGCATCAGAACCAGCCTGTTGATTACTGGACCTGTCTGGCAGCATATAGATCATTAGATTTCTTGAACGTGTCTCTCCCTAAGTCTGATCCGAGGCATCCTGGTTGGTCCCGCGATCCTCCCCAGGTCCCTGCCAATGCTGCTTTTCAGCGTGGCAGGGGACCTGGTCCTCAGGGTTCCGGGACTACCAAGAGGCGCTTGGATTGCACTTGGGGCCCTGTCTTTCCAAAACGAGCCACTCGGAGGACCGTTGCTGGACGAAACATCCGCACCTGCGAAAGGCCAAGGCTGGTGCACCGGGCATTGAAACCCGTGCCCGTTGCCTTGGCCCTTCCAGGTTCGCTGACTCGCAAGCAGTTGTCCTCCTTGCAGGCTCAGATTGATGGGTACGCCATGTCCAAGAACTAGGAGGTACGCTCTGTCCTATTCTCTTGCACTACGAAGTTCTCTAACGTGTGTAGCCCTAGTCTTTCTGAGGGTGTCTGGCATGTGGACTCTGGAGCTGGAATGTCAATCACGGGTGATAAGTCTTTGTTCACTGTGTTTGAATCTTCTGCTGTTGGGCCTACGGTTCGATTTGGTGACGGGGTGATTCAACGGTCAGAGGGTAAGGGATCCATTGTGTTATGTAGTGATTGGTTACCAACATCAATCACTCTAACCAATGTTCTTTTTATCCCTCACTGTCCGGTGAATCTCCTGTCAGTAAATGCTGTGGCTCATTCTCTCCACTGCCAGGTTTCTTTTGATAGTCTTAGTTGCACTGCCACTCAGGGCTCTTCTGTTCTCTGGTCCTTCCCTGCCTCCAGTGATGGTGTGTACAAGTTTGCATGTAGGCCTTGTCACACCTCCAGTCGTTGTTTAAGAGTTGCTGACAATTATCCAGCGTTTGCACTGATGTTGATGAGGACGGTGGAGTTGTTCTCCCTACCACTCCTGCATGGTTGTGGCATAGGCGGTTGGGTCATCCCGGCTATAGTGCCTTACACAAACTTGTCAAGAGTGGTATGGTTAAGAAACTTACCCCTCAGTCTGGGTCAAGTGCAAAAGTTGGGTAAGATCCCATGTGATGCTTGTCACAAGGCTAAGGGCAAACGTCTCCCTTTTCCTAAAGAAAGCAAAACTGAGATCCGTGCACCTCTCCAACGACTTCACTTGGATATCATGGGACCAGTTCATATTAGGGGTCTGCGTGGGGAGTTTTTACATCCTGTGCCTCATAGACCAATTCTCTGGCTTTGCTGAAGTATTGTGCTTGAGGACCAGGGATGAAGCTCCCTTAGCAGTCCAAACTATCATCCTCAGATGGTCAAATCAGCTGCAGGGGTTTTGCCTTTAAGTGTCTGAGATCTGACAGGGCCAAGGAGTTTTATAGTTAAATGGTTCGAGGATTGGCTGATATCGGTTGGGGCAGTACATGAGTTATCGTTGGTGTACACTGCCCAGCAGAACGCAACTGTGGAAAGGTATAATGGGGTCTTGCAGTCTATAGCTAGGAGTATCCACCTGGAATCAAAGCTAGCTAGTCTTTCTGGCCTTATGCCTTCCTAGCTGCTTGTTACCTTCGTAACCGACTGCCCCAATCAGGGACGCAAGACACCTTATGAGTTGTTTTATGGGGTGATGCCTGATGTGTCGTTGTTACGTTGGTTTGGATGCCCCTGCTATGTCACGTTAGTCAATGGGAAGAAACGTAACAAGCTGGACGAAAGGGCGTTATCTGGTAGACTGGTTGGGTATTCTCTGGTGAGTAAGGGTTATTTTATTTGGGTTCCTAAGTTGCGCCAGGTAGTAGAGGAGTCGTGATGTACTCTTCTATGAACAGTTTAGCTATAACTGTATCCTGGCTTCCTCCCTATGACGGGTCGCCGTATGTTTCTAGCATCCCTGCCGCTATCAACGGACACATGCCTGAGGCTGCGGTCCATTCCCTAGATCCTTTGCTTTCCCCAATTGTTGACCACTGTCCTGGGCCATAGGATGATTCTGCGTCCCAGGTCAGGGGCTGCTGGTACTGTATTGCGTGAGAATGCACTGGGCGGGCGAGGTTCTGCAGTTCCTACGGATAAATATCTTAGCCGAATCTCAGGGTGGTCGCCAGGCCCTCCTCTGCGTCAAATTCCGTCGGTGAAGCTCTAGGATTACGGACAATCTCAGATCATAGTGGAGCCTCTTATAAGGTCCAGGCTAATAGTCACCCATGCTCCAATAATCCTTGGATGGCTCGAAGGGGTGGTGAGCGATTCCCTCCTGCCGTCCCTGATAGATTAATCGGGAGCCAGGGGTGATGAGGTAGCACTTGCGATAGCTGCAAGTGTGATCTGATCATTGGTAAGCGCTCCGACTACTGCGTTATGAGACTGGGGTGTTCCGGTTCGACCCAGGTTCGTTGCATTAGAGGCACAAATAAGGGCCGGACCTGTCACAGGCAAGTTAGTGTTCTGCAATGGGGGCCTCTCTTACTACCGGCTTAATGCTGATACTGCTGAGACTCCCGCTGCTCATGTACAAAGTAAAAGGCTGTACGTGGGCATCTGTTGCCACCCTCCACAGAACTAACCATAAGCTGCCATTGCTCACCTAACCAACCCTGACAGGGATCATATGCTTCTGCCCGATATTGAAAGGATGAGATGGCCTTCCCTACATGCCATGGCGTAAGGGGCTACTCACTCCACAGCCTCGTAAGAAAAGATCTGTCAGGCAGGTGTGTTATTTGTGAAGAAGCATTGGGGTGATGTTCTATATGCTTCAAGGCACGTTTTGTGGTACGTGGCTTTTTGCAACGTCCTGGGCTGGAGATTTTTCATGACGTATATGCCCCTGTCTCCTCTAAGACAGGTCTTCGGGTTGCTACTGGCTGCCATCACTCAAGAAAGATGTTTGTTCGGCAGCATCTGCGACATCAACACTGCATTTCTGAACGCCTAAGCTGGAACCTGGTCTGGACCTGTACTGCGCCAGCCGAGGGCTTTCAGCACTTGGTATCCAACGGGGTTCCCCTTGTGTGACAAGGCTGCCTCAAGTCTCTTTATGGATTGATTTGAAGCAGGCACCCAGGGCTTGAGTAAGGATGTCAAGGGGTTCTGGTTGACATCTGGCTTCACTATGTGCCAAGGCTGAACCGCTCTGTATTTAGGAGGCTTCCTGATGGTGGGGGGCTCTGTTCGGACCTATGTTGCTGATTTTATTGATGCTTTAGTGAGGCTGGATAGGTATGTGTCGACTTGCCAGGCTAGAAAAGGCGGGCTGGCGTCAAAAGAGACGGGTTCCGGTTCAGTTCCTCTCTTTTTGGGACATGCCTGTTACCCTTGATTCTGAAGGACAGTGTGTCAGACCAACTCTCTCAGACACCTACATTGTTGATCTGGTGGAGCAGTTTGGTCGTCTGATGATGCCCCACCCAGGGTTGCGCCCCCATGGCCAAGTCCACCGTTTCTACGCCCCTGGAGAACCCCTGCCGTCTAATCGCCAGTAACTTCTCTTGTGGGTGCTTTGCATCATACCTGGCCTAATTGAAACCAGGCATGATTATTTCTTTGCTGTGTTTGTGAGCAATACATGTCCAGGTTTTCGGTCACCCTACGTCACTCTCTGGGCGGCTGGCCAAGCGGTTTGCCTTGTATATGAGAAACACATTCACAACTGGGTCTCCACTATACACCACAACCCTGAGTTCTCTTTTACTGTATTAGTTAGTGACTGCATCCTTTGCTGATGACTGATGGGTCTGACAGGCGGCTCAGAATGGCTTTGCTGTGCTAGCTGGGGGGGTGCATAGTGAACTGGATGAGCAAGAGGCAGCCTACTGTTGCCATTAGCTCTAGTGAGGTGGTATCAGGCCCTGATCCAAGGCTGCCAAGGGAGGCTTTACAATGGTTGAAAGAAATGAGGGGGTGGATCTGGGTCTGCCTTGTGCTTCTGGTTACCATCAGGGTGACAATTAGGGTCTCTGAGTTGGGACAAAGACTGGCAGCCCTGCCTCGCAGCAAGCCACATTGGATGTATCATCACTTCATCAAGAAACTTCCTTCACCCAACACCCCCCCCCCAAAAAATCCCCCCCTAAATGGAGCTGGTGGAGGATGTATCACTGGATGTTCTGCCTATGTTAACACCGTGGATAACGGGTCTGACCCCCGTCACCAAGCCCCTTGATCCTGCTGTTGTTTGGGGTTTGTCCGCATGTTAGGTATGACGCTTCTTTTAGGGTCTCCTTGCATTGGTCATATTAGTTTCTTTTCGTTATCCAAGTGGCCATTAGGTTCCTATTCCCGGATCGGGTTTTCTAACCGTTGTTACCCATTTTTGATATTAGTTTTTCCCTCTCTTCTAGCTTGGCAAATGTTTTAGAATTTTTTGCTTGTTTCATCCTTCTATAACCCTTTGGGTTCCATTTGAAGCTTCTCTCGATTTCTCGGAGTTCTTTGATTTTGTTTTATATATGTTACATTAGTTCTAGTCCCCAGTGCCATAGGTGGAGCAGGTGGTAGTATGGTAGTCACAAGAGTCATAGGTGGAGTGTCAGCTATGAATTGCGGTGCTCTCCGCGTTTTATGACTTGACGTGACATACTTATGGTACTCCTTAGAACATATCGGACCAGGACAGTGTTTCGTTGTATGACTGTCAGCTTCTAGACTGTAGACTGCTTGTCTCCTTCATAGACACGGGACAGATCGGCTTGACTGCGTTTCATTGCGGTCTCTCAATGACACACTTGTAAGCCGGTGCATGGCTTAAGTTTCCTGACTAGGAGTGTATACGTCAGGTTACAGGCATCTGCCACTCCCAACGCTGGATGTTCTTTGGCGTGCCGCCCTGTCCTTGTAACGCCATTATTATTCTTGCTCCTCGGATAGATTGGCGCGTCTGTCCTCCGCAGCACATACATTCTCCCACTCTTCGAAGTGCTTTCAGCATGAATACCATCTTCGTAAGGACGATCAAACGATCACGTAGATCTGATCAAACCATTCGAATTCGAGTAGCCCAACGATGACGGCATGAGACAGTGATCGAATTTTTTGAACGCGGGGCGCGTCGGGCAATCCGAAAGGGTGTTTTTGAGGCTACACCTGCGGGTTCTGATGTGAATGAAATTTTTACCCGTGGCAAAGCATCACAGTGAGTACGTTAATTCAACGACATCGAGTCGCGATGGCAGGCACCAATAAGTAGCGTGCACAGATCGAGAGTTCGGTCGATCCTCATTGTCCACTTCTGAGGTATCGTGAAAGCAAACAAATCGAGCTTTGAAGCGAATTACCATTGGCTACAACGATTGTACAACTCAGATGCTGTTCGTGGATTTGCCGGTGCCAACCAGAAACCATCTTGCCCGTTTGGAGAGGTATTGGTATTGTGCGATTATCGAACCACAAGTCTTCCGTGTAACCATGAAGCAATATCTGGGGCTTATTCGCGCATGTGGGAGAGGGTCATTTCAGGACAGCTCTGAATGTGAACAAAGCCGTTAGCTCTGAGAAGCATGCGAGTTGCCTACTCAGAGAGTCAGCTACGTTAGTACGGCCCATGCGATATGAGCCCATTCACGTTAGCTGAAAGGACGAGAAAAACTCAAGATATCGTGCTTGACCTATCATGACTCAGCATGGCTGATTTGAAAGGTAGCGAGGGTTCGTGGTCGGTGTCGAGTTCGAACGTGCCAGGTGCCAACCTTCGAGGTTTGTAGCATCGCCATTCTTTCAGCCAAGTACACTGCGAGTATTCTTGCTCGACCCAGTGGAAGTAGTTTAGCATTCAGCGCTTGAGGAATTTGTGAGAGTGGTACGCGAGGGTCGCCCATCTGGCCATGAGAAGCCCCCCTGTAACCAACGACCGAAGGCATGCGGTTAAGCCCGATATCTTAGCTGGGTCACGCGGTGTGCAAGCAAGGAGCCTTCGTAAGACTTTCTTTGATGCCGAGAATGCCTCCAGGCAAGGCTTGGGTTGCAAACATTTTGAAATGCATCGGTCCCCTTGAGCACATGCCTGTAGTTATCGAGTGGTTCGGACTGGTGTCACCGTCAGTGATTTGTCAGTCTGGCGGTTTCAATTTCGGTGAATCGTGACTGGCCATGTCTGTTAGATATCGAAACTGGATTAGAGAGGGATACGCCCCAGCGTAGAGCTAACCTGGAAAAACTTTCTGAAAAGTTAGTGAGTCCTAGCGCAACTGTGACCCTGAACTATCTTCGAGAGAGGTAGGTGGCGCCAAGCCCATCTGCAACTGCTTTCACCTTCGTTTCGTGGACTCGGACGCCTCACCGGAAGAGCAATGCCCTAGGTATTTGACTTCGGTCTATCGAAGAACCTTTTCTCCGTTTAAGAAAGAGAGGTGGGTATCTTCAAGACGTATGTAACACAATTCGAATTGTTTTCGTGTCTGCATCATTACTGACTGTAGATGAGATATCATCCAAGTACATAGACGACGGAATGTGCCAATTAAATCTCTGAACACTGGTTATGTTTACTTTTTGTTTAAAAAAGGCAGAGGGGTGCCGCCCGAAGGTAGCATTTGATAGCCAAAAGGGGAGAACCTTGAATTCATAGAGTCCATCGGGGTTATGAACGCAGTTTTCGCAGGACGTCCTGTCGGAATCATTGTAACCGTATGTTGTGTATGCATTACGTAAATCAGATTTGAGAACAACACTAGCTCCTCGAATGAGTCAAACAGATCGTCATTCGTGGGAGGGATAGCGAGTTGGTACCGTATTGCCTTGTTCAATTTACGATAGCAGATAGACATCCTCCAAGAGCCATCGGGTGTGGCGATGAAAAGGACTGGTGCGCCCCACAGGGCTCGAGCTAGGATGGTGTAGCCCCTTTGGCCAACCAAGTCTTTTGACTGGTAGAGCCCGTAAAGGTGGCTAAACCTGCCCTAGCACAGAATTCTGGTATACGAAGACAGAAGTATGCCCTCACTGTCAATGAGACTTTGCCCAGAATACACCCGATAGGTGGACCTCAAAGTGTGCGAGGTAGCTTGCGTCAGCGTGGACACAAGCTGTATGTTGTCGCAAGCAGAATATGCTAGAGTATGGCATGGAGCAGCGGCGGGGCAGGGTGGAAGGCCAAGGAGAGCGATGTGGTCTGTGCTGATAGATGGTGTTCACAAAGATAGTAGGGAACGAAACTGGAAAAAAGAACATCCCTCATCTACGTCTACAGCAGACCCTAACATCCGACTTCTAGCGGTAGCGGCCAGCTAGCCCGGCCACTGGCAGAAGGAGGGGGCAAGAGGGGACAATGTAGCGGCCGTTGCGACTTCGTACCACACTTTGTACACATAAGTTACCTCCTTAGCTAGTTTGAATAGCATCCGGATGTCCAGGCATCTATGGGAATGAACGTCAGCTGCTTCCATAGCTTTCTGCGAATTGTAGCTGCATCCCGCAGTGTGCGAACGAAAGGGCCGGAACGGGGGCCCAGTTAGCAGCTGATCATGCCGAAGTAAGAACTTATTGTGCTTGTGCTGGGTGGACCTGTGTCAAGCGTCACCAGGACGTTGGTCATAGCCTGCTACGCCGCCTTTGCCTTTTTGCTACTGCTGAACGTACATGGCCGAGGTATGGGGTTGGTGTTTTGGTGGCAGCAGTTCAGTTTCAATGGCCAAGCCAGCATGTTCGACAGCTCGGTCTTAAAGAGGGGGAAAAAATCGCGCCTCCTTGTGCAGCAGCACGTCTGCGCCAACGTTGCCTCCATGGTTGGAATCAGACCAAACCATGACCAAGAACTAGGCCTGCATCAGCCCTTGCATTACCCCGGCAATGCGCCCACTTCGTTTTGGAAAGCCATAGCGTAATGCCTAACCGTTCGAGTCTGCGAATCGAGTTGGCATGCACAGAGTTGGCGGTGCATTCGATGCTACGTCGTTCAGATGGTAGGCGGATCATAGAAGTTAGGAACTGAGATTTATCTAAGCCCACGTAATGGCCGGCGGTGACGCGGGGTCATGAGGTGGTTAGCCACTCGGCAGGCTACCCCACCAACGAAGTTTGGTAGGTTGGATGGTACTACATATGGTGCAACGTGCAATATGACTCTTAGCAAACTTCCACCAAAATCCTACCTCGGAGCTACCAATGTCTTCTACCACAGCCCAAAGGGATATGCGAGGTTCCATACTTCGCCCCAACTAAGGCCCTCGGACCAACTTGAGAGGCGCCAAAACATGCTGACTCTACCTTACGATTGACCGCCGACTTGTGCCAGCCACTTTGGCCTTGGCCGCCAGCCAGCTCATCTGGGCAAGTTAGAGCCATTAAAGCGTCAGAATGAGGTCCAGAGGGAGGGCCAACAGCGAGGACCAGGAGTAGCTGCAAGCGGCGCCATCAGCAGCGCGGACCACTGGCCAGCAGGCAGCGATCAATCAGCATCGGGGGGCCGCAGGCAGTCCAGATGTGGGGACGGCGGGTGTCTCCAGCAGGGGGCGGGGGGCGTTGCAGGAAAGAATCTCCAAAGATCCATCGGTTTTTGCGATTGAAATGAAAAGGACTGGTGCGCCCACGGAATCGAGCTAGGGCTGATGTAGCCTTCGCGCCAACGGTCTTAACTTGGTTTTGGGACCCTCTAGCAGTTCATGCGGGGGACAGAGGGAAACCGAGTGTCCTCGAGGGAGGAATGTGAGGGATGACCGCTTCGTGAGGGGCAACGAAGACGAATGGGGTGTCAGCCCTAGGTCAAAATCTGTCCGCCGTGGCTAAAACCTTTTTAAAGTCCGTTTCGCAACCCGAGATTATCCGTTCGTGTTTCGTTTGTGCCTACAGTGTTTCCTGTACTGTATTGCAGTTACTCGATTGTAGAAGGCATCGTCGTCCTTGGGTCCACTGATGTGACCTATGAACTTTTCGAACAATTTGAGTTTTTGGTTTTTGATTTTCGGATTAACTTTTTAAGTGCTCTTTTAGAGCAGGACTTCCGGCGTTTTCCGCTGTGCTGTGTCAAAAAGTCGATACGTGCCAAAAGTAATAAGCAAACCAATTCCCCTTGATGGAGAGAGTTTCCGACTAGACGCTTCTGTGGAGTTACCTTCGACTGCTACTCTAAAACTACGTTTAATGCTTTTTAGCTATTTTTGAACTGGCTCGAAGACGTGTCTCTTCAAACCAATGCAGCACCCCCCCGTCTTGCATCATCCACTCTTCTTCCGGACGTGCCGGGGTTGGTGCCGGGCCCCTAGCGAGTAGGTACCATCCGCAGATTTAATTTCTGACCCTGTTTGCCTAAGTTTCCAGAACAAAACTCGTTCTCGTGTATAAGTGAGGACTTGGGATCCATCAGCTACCCCCGCACCATGCCTGGGGAGCCCCGTAAAGGTGGCTAAACCTGCCTAGACAGAATTCCGTCTAACGAAGACAGAGTCTGCTCCACTGTCAATGAGAAACTGTGCCAGATAAAACCCCGATAGGGTGGCCTCAGTGTGCGGTAGCTTGGTCCCCGTGTACACAAGCTGTTGGCAAGCAGATATGCAGGACTGGCAGGGGCGGGGGCGGGGGTCGCAGGCAAGGAGGGGATTGGTCTGTTCTGTAGATGGTGTTTACACAGAATAGTGGGACGGAAACATGAAAAAAGAAAATCCCTATTCTATGTCCTAACGAAGCAGACCTACATCCTTCCTGCGGTAGGGCATCTAGTGCACTTGGAGGGGGCGCATGGCTGTAGCGGGCATGCTTATGAGCGATGCTAGGGACGTCACATGTGCTGACGTATATGTATGCTTCGTGATGATGCTTAGAACGTTGGCGTGGAGCTGATACTGGAGCGTACACATGTGCTCATGTATAGTTTTGCTTCCGTGTGAGGCTATGTGATGGCTTATGAGCTGGTTGCTTATGGACGTACACACGTTGATGCTCATGTTGCATGCTTCTGTGCTGATGCTCATGTGCTGCTTATGACGCTGGTGCTTATTGGTGGGGGTGGGGGGGGGGGGGGGGTGGGGAAGGACTACGTGCGATATCATGTGGCATGCCTTCTGTGATGTGCTAGGAGCATGCTTATGAGCTGGTGCTTAGGCTGGAAGACGTGCTGATGCTCATGTGCATGCTTCGGGGTGATGATCATGTGCATGCTCTGTGTGATGTTGTACGTATGCTTCTGAGTGGTGCGTATGAACGTACAATGGCTGTGTTTATGCACACGATTCTATAACTGATGCGTATACAATATGGTTCGTGATGTGCTATGGACGTTCACATGTGCTGACGTAATGTATGCTGCTGTGCTGATGCGTATACGTGGGCTTGTGCGCTGATGCTTGTGGACGTACACAGTGCTCATGTATAGGTTTGATTCTGTGCTGAGCATATGTGCATGGTATGAGGGTGCTTATGGCACCGAACACACGTGCTGATGTTATGTGCATTGCTTCTGTGGCTGATGCTCATGTGCTGCTATGAATGGTGCGTACGAAAGTACACATGAGCATGGTGTTTATGCACAAGCTGCTCTGTGAGTATACATATGGTTATGGATGATGTTGTGCGTATGCTTTGAGCTGGTTGCTTATGAGAACGTACAAAGTGTGAATATCGCAAACATGGGCGGTGCTGATGCTGTTAGGTTATGCTTCAGTGCTGATGCTTGTTCGAATGCTTCTGGGTCGATGCATTCGCTGCTTATGAGCTGATGCTACAGACATAGCACGTGCTCTTGCTCACTGGGCATGCGTCTGTATCTGCTGGCGTGTGACGCTGCTTGCGCACACTTATGGTAAGCTCATGGAGCAGCTTAGTGCTGATGTTGTGCACTGATGTTAATGAGCATAAGCAAGAAAATGTGATGGGCATGTGCATCGCAGGTCAATGTGGACTCACCAGTCCTGATATACTATATCTGTAGGAAGTTTGGGGTGACTGGGTCTGCGGTATTTGTGTGTGTGTGGTGTGTTGTGTGTGTGGGGTAGTGTGTGTGTGGTAGGGGTGTTAGTCACCTTCATAAGGGATACTCATCTGGCGGATAGCGGTGGAGTAGTATCCCATAGAGCGATGTGACGTAACCTGCTGGCTCTCTATCTGGACATAGCAGGACCATCGCTTTCCTGGCGCACGAAGCGGAGCTTGCATGCATCTGCAATAGCAGTGCGGTTCGAAGGTTTACGAAGGAGAGGGGCTATAATAGGGTGCGGAAAATTCCTAACGCAGGCATGTGACGGGACATGCGGGCCAGCCTTGGGCGAGGGGTGGGGTAAGCTTTCCATGGCGGTGGAAGATTCCAGGCTGCTATGTGGCACACACTAGGAAGCGTAGAATCTGCGATGGCAGGCAACAGCAGCGGTCCCCCAGGTATTGTTGGTAAGCCGATGGGTTGGTAGCTCGCTCACCTGGAGCACACCTCCTTGTTCAGCAGGGTCATACGCCGCAGTACTGCAGCTCCCCGTGGACAATTATAAACAAAAAAACGTCTGGATCACAGCATAGTTGCTAACCGAAAAACGATCTGATCTGCACCGGTGGGCGCCCTGGGCCTAGTTTTGACTGGGGTGAGGAAGACACCAAAGGCAGTACTCAAGGCGGTAGAACGAGTGAGCAGCTGTGGGAAGATAGAACAGGGAAGAAAAGGGAAGGGTCCCATCGTTTTCCTTCTGCCTTTATGTTCTTACTGGATGCACTAGGATGTAAGAGGTGTACCTCTATATACATTTTATTTTGTGTACATCACACGTGAATGAGTTCTCCACAACCTTGATTATGTGCTACAATTGGACCTTAAGTAAGTTAAATGTGGGGGGCAAGGCTCATCCTAGCTAAGATGAGCCTTCCATCCCCATGCCCTTAATGGGATGTAAAACGTTTGAAACATTCCACACACACGTAGGCTGAGTATAAGACATGAAAATATTGGATGATCGGACTAAGTGCAAGCTTTGTTTGGGATCATGACGCAGGTGGGTGTGTGTGTGTGCTTGTTTGGGTGGGGGTGGGTGTGGGTGGGGGTGGGGCGTAGTACCAACTTACTCATCCATCGGAGGTAGAGCTGCCATGTATGCAGCAGGCCAAACACTTGCCGATATACCGGTATGCCAAATAACCCTTGCTCTTTTCAGCCCACGCGCTGCGGCTCCACCTTCTGAGGTCCCGGATGTGACGACATGGCCACGAGGAGCTTCGCAGCAATTCAAGGCTTGGGAGCTGCACGAGCTCTCCAAGGAGAAAAGAAAAGGCGTGGAGGGCCGGACCTTCGCATCCCGACTTTCAGAATACCGAGAAGGAGCTGAAGGAAGCGCGGATGGCTGTCATAGTCAATGGCCAAGGAAGGTCGCACAAGGCCTGAACTCCACGCCGCTCTGGAAAGGGATTGGGCAGTTCCTAGTGGAGAAGGCCAAGGTTATCCGCCCCCGCTAGGCCTTAGAACTCTCACCATCCAGAGGCCGAGGCACGCATCAAGCACCTTGAGGAGAGGATCGGATCCCAAATGCGAATGAGGGATTGCCGACAGGAGACACTTCGATTTCCGGCTCTCCTGAAGGCACAGCAAACGCCCCCGTGGAACCCACTGAGGGCCCGATGCTGGATCGCTTGCAACGCCCCGCCCAGCTGGACACCGGATGGCCCGCCTGCTGGATAGCCTGCAACGCACCCCGCCCCGCTGGAACAACCGACGGCCCCCACAGTGGATGCCATGCGGGCCCCCTTGCTGTAGGATAGCCTGCTGCTGGCCAGCCGGTGCGAGAGCGCCGCTTGCAGGACCCGCGCCGCTTTGGCCCCTCCGCTGTGGATCTCATTCGCGACGCTTTAATGGCGTACTACATTGCCCAGATGAGCGCGTGCGAGGCACAATGCAAAGTGGCTGAGCTACAAGCTGCGCAGCCTAGAGGTAGAGGTCACATGTTTTGCCCCAGAGTGATCCCGAGGCCGAGGCCCTTAGTGCAGTACATGAAACGATCCATCCCTTTGCCGGACTGCAGGGTAGGATAGCATAGAGAAGTTCCCGCTAGGGGGTGAGATTTGGCTGAAGTTGCTAGAGTCATATTGACACGTTGCACATATTGTTAGTCCATCCAACATACCAAAACTCTTGGGTGGGTAGCTCCGAGTGGCTAGACACCTCAGTGCCCGGTCACCGAGCCATTAGTGGGTGAGATAAAAACTCAGTTCCTAAATTTCTATGGACCCCTACCATGCTGACGACGACATCAATGCACGCACGCGCAGCAACTCGATTCGGCAGACTCGACGGTTTAGGCATTACGCTATGGCTTTCCAAAACTGAGTTGTCGCATGCCCGGGGGCGTATGCAATGGATGATCAGTAGTCTGTTTGGTTTTAGGTCTGATTACAACCATCGACGGCACCGATAGCCCGCCAGGACGTCTGCCTGCACAAGCCGAGCCCGATTTCCCTCTTTATAAGAACGAGCTGTCGCCCTGCTGCTGTCCATGAAAAACTGAACCTTGCTTGCCACCCAAAACACCAACCCCTACATCGGCAGTTACGTCGAGGCAACGTCGCAAACGGCCTGGTGGACCTCACGAGGGTCACCACCGCACAAGCACAAGAATGAGGACGGCCCAGACCAGCGCAACGGGCCCGCCGCCATTTTCAGCCCTGCGGCGAGACAGCTACAATTTGCTGTAACAGCATAGAGTGGAAGAGGCTGAGCGTCGAAGCCCTGGACACCGGAGCTATTAAAATAGTAAGGAGGGTAAACTTTTTAAGTTACAAGGTGATACGAAGGCCACGG
>JACBWV010000730.1:1758017-1835517 GCA_013435795.1 Chlamydomonas sp. ICE-L | reverse complement strand
GGTGGTGGTAATGTTGTGGTGGTGGTGGTGCGGTGGTGGTGCCCATGGTGGTGGTGCCCATGGTGGTGGTGATTTGGTGGTTTGGCGGTTGTGTGGTGGTGGTGGTGGTGGTGACGTGGTGGGCCTAGCGTAGCATGTTCCACAGCTCCTGTACCGTCTTCACTTTCGGCGCACTGGCCATGAGCTTCATATCTGGGTGGAAATCCAGAATACCCTCTGCCTGACAGGGGGACCAGCAGACAAATTTGAAATTGAATTTAAATTTGAAAGAGGATAAATTTGAGTTGGTCATGGGTAGCGTGTCCCACAGCTCCTCCACCGTCTGTACTTTCGGCGCGCTGGCCATGAGCTTCACATCTGGGTGGAAATCCAGATTGAACTCTACCGAGTAAAGGTCACATTTAATTTTGAATTTTAATTTAAAATAAAATGAATTTTAATTTATAAAAAAAAAAAAAAAGGTTAGTGTATCCCACAGCTCCTCCATCATCATTACCTTCGGCTCCCTGGCCATGAGCTTCATATCTGGGTGGCCAGCCAGAGTGGCCTCCGACTGAGAGCAGAATCATTTGAATTTGAATTTCATTTTGAATTTCATTTGAAGAAAAAATGAATTTCTCGTGGGTAGTTAGTCCCACACTTTCTCCGCCATCTTTACTTTCTGCACACTGGCCACGAGCTTCACATCTGGGTGGCAATCCGGAATTGACTCCGCCTGAGAGCAGACACATTTGAATTTAATTGTAAAATGAATTTGAAATTCTAATGGGTAATTTCTAATGGGTAATGAATTTCTTTTAGGAGATGAATTAAAAAATATAATGGGTGATTTCTAATCTCAACTGTTTTCACTTTGGCCAGACTGGCCATGAGCTTCATATCTGGATGGTCATGGTATGGGATAATTTGAATTTTGAATTTGAATTCAAAATATGATACATGCAGGGATACATGTATTTTAATTTAGAGCAGGACTGTACTCCTCCCACATCCCCTTTCAGTGGTATACAATGGTCTAATGGTAGACCAGATCGCTGAAGGAAGAAGAGTCGGGGGTTCGACTCTCCCTTTGGTCGCTCTTGGCATTGCAGGTCGTTGTCAACTGCGATGGTAGCTTGTCCAGTTGAGGTAGGAGACCGCTCCCCACCCGGGTACGACGGGCTCCCTTAACACCACGCCCCACCAGGCGTTATCATTACCTTTATCATTACTCCTCCCACAGCTTCTCCACTGTCTTCACTTTCGGCTCAATACATGAAGTGCGTGAGTGGGTGTGGGTGTCAGGGTACTACAAAGCGCGCGCGGCAGCGCGATTTCGCACACGCTTTTTGAGCCCCACTGCACGTTTTGCGCAGTTTTTCAACCCCCTGTGGGCGCAGCGCGCAGATTTTGTGCTATTTGCCCTACAAAGCGCTGACCAATTTGACGTTTGTGCGCTCGAAGAGCTGACCAATTTGAAAAGATGCAGTAGCCTTGTGGGTGTGTGCGTACTTGCCCCTCACTTTACCCTCCTACTTCCTCTAAACTTCACATCACCACCACCATCACCACCCTACACACAGACTCACACCTACTCCTACACCTACAAACACCTACGTACACACACACCTACACACACACCTGTACCAGCATGTGCGCCACTGTATCCATAAATTGGGTGAAGGACCAGTCTAGGGGGGCAATCCCCCCCCCACACCCACCCACCCGCCCCACCCCCCTTCCATACACACACACCGCCACCTCCACCACCATCATCACCCTACACACACACACCTGTACCAGCATGTGCGCCACTCTATCCATAAAGTGTGTGAAGGACCAGTCCAGGGTGTCAATCCCCCCCCCCCCCCCCCCCCCCCCCCCCCCCCCCCCCCCCCCCCCCCCATTCACACACACACCACCACCACCATCATCGCCCTACACCTCCCCCCCCCCGGACCAGCATGTGCGCCACTCTATCCATAAAGTGTGTGAAGGACAAGTCTAGGGGGTCAATACCCCCCCCCCCCCCCCCCCCCCCCTCACCCCCCCTTCCACACACACACACCACCACCAGTACCATCATCACCACCCTACACACACACCTACACACACCTACAAACACACACAACTGTACCAGCATGTGCGCCACTCTATCCATAGAGTGGGTGAAGGACCAGTCCAAGACCAGTCAATGCCCTACCACCACCTCACCACCAATACCCCACACAAACACACACATTCACACACACACACACCTACACACACACACACGCACACACCTACACACACACATATACAAACATACACACACCTGTACCAGCATGTGCGCCACTCTATCCATAAAGTGTGTGAAGGACCAGTCCAGGGGGGTGGACAGGAAGGCCGCATAATTGTACTTGCCCCTCACTTTACCCTCCCACTCTCGCTTCTCCCCCATTCGTCGAACGAACTGAGTGTGGCTGACGGGACGCAACATACACTCGGTAGCTGACCACGTGGCGGGCCTGGGCTCAACTGTAAAAGGGGTCAGTGGTGGTGTGGTGGTGGTGGTGGCGGTGTGGTGGTAGTGGTGTGGTGGTGTGGTTGACGGGGCTCAACATACACTCGGTAGCTGACCACGTTGCGGGCCTGGGCTCAACTGTAAAAGGGGTCAGTGGTGGTGTGGTGGTGGTGTGGTGGTGTGGTGGTGGTGGTGGCGGTGTGGTGAAGTGGTGGTGGTAGTGGTGTGGCTGACGGGACGCAACATACACTCGGTAGCTGACCACGTGGCGGGCCTGGGCTCAACTGTAAAAGGGATTGGTGGTGGTGTGGTGGTGGTGGTGGCGGTGTGGTTTTAGTGGTGTGGTGGTGTGGTGTGGTTAACAGGACTCAACATACACTCGGTAGCTGACCACGTGGCGGGCCTGGGCTCAACTGTAAAAGGGATTGGTGGTGGTGTGGTGGTGGTGGTGGCGGTGTGGTGGTAGTGGTGGTTGTGGTGGTGTGGTGTGTGACAGGACTCAAACATACACTCGGTAGCTGACCACGTTGCGGGCCTGGGCTCAACTGTAAAAGGGATTGGTGGTGGTGTGGTGGTGGTGGTGGCGGTGTGGTTTTAGTGGTGTGGTGGTGTGGTTGACAGGACTCAACATACACTCGGTAGCTGACCACGTGGCGGGCCCTGGCTCAACTGTGCAAGGAGTGGAGTGGGGTAAGGGTGGGTCGGGGGTTGGGGTTGAGGGGGTTGGATTGGGTTGGGTTGGGTTGGGTTGGGTTGGGTTGGGTTGGGTTGGGTTGGGTTGGGTTGGGTTGGGTTGGGTTGGGTTGGGTTGGGATGGGTTGGGTTGGGTTGGGTTGGGTTGAGGTTGGGGTTGGGTTGGGTTGGGTTGAGTTGGTGGTGGTGGTGGTGGTGGTGGTGGTGGTGGTGGGGGGGGGGGGATTTTGTGCATGTGTTTGTTTGTGTGTGGTGGTGGTGGGGGTGTGGTGGTGAAATGGTGGGCGGTGGTTTGGTGGTGGAAGGTTGGGCGGTGGAGGGGTGGAGGGGTGGTGTGGTGGTGTGGTGGTGAAAGGGTGGGCGGTGGTGAGGTGGTGGAAGGATGGGCAGTGGTGAGGTGGAAAGGTGGTGTGATGGTCTGGTGGTGGAAGGGTGGATTGTACTGCTGAACATCAGATTCTTGCCATGCTGGCTTGCATAAATTGCATGGGTGCCATTCCCATCAACCCTCCACTTTTGCACTTGCCAAAGCTTCTGCTCCTCCTTGGCCTTTTTTGTTTTTATGCAAGCTCTAGATAGCTGCTTACTTTCGTACTCAATGTTGCTGAACATCAGATTCTGGCGATGCTGGCTTGTATAAATCGCATGGGTGCCATTGCCGTCAACCCTCCACTTACCCACTTCAATCCAAAGCTTCTGCTCCTCCGTGGCCACGCTGGTTTGTGCTATTTTGTAATATAAATACACGATCTGGAAAGTTACTTACGTTCGTATTCTGTACTGCTGAACATCAGATACTGGCCATGCTGGTTTGTATAAATCACATGGGTGTCGTTCCCATCAACCCTCCACTTGTGCACTTTAAGCCACAGCTTCTGCTTCTCCTTGGCTACGCTGGTTTGTGCTACTATCTAATACAAATACATGCTCAGGACAGCTACTCACGCTCGTATTCTGTACTGCTGAACATCAGGTTCTGGCCATGCTGGTTTGTATAAATCGCATGGGTGTCATTTCCGTCAACCCTCCACTTGTGAACTTTGAGCCAAAGCTTCTGCTCCTCCTTGGAAATGAAGTTTGGGATCTTCAGGCTGAAGTCGGGGTAGATCACCTCTTCCGCCAGCTCCAAATTAGGCGCTTGCCTTTTCAGGCAAGGGGCCCAGGATTGGGGCATGGAGGGGGTACAGGAGGAGACGTACATCGGCTTCCAGCTGTACAGGAAAGGACGGTACAGGTTTTTTTCTTTATTTTTCCTGTTTTGTGTGTGTGTGTGTGTGTGTGTGTGTGTGTGTGGGGGGGGGGGGGGGGGGGTATGGGTGTGGGTGGGTGGGTGGGTGGGGGGGCATGGAGGGGGTACAGGAGGAGACGTACATCGGCTTCCAGCTGTACAGGAAAGGACGGTACAGGGTTTTTTCTTTATTTTTCCTGTTTTGTGTGTGTGTGTGTGTGTGTGTGTGAGTGTGGGTGTGGGTGTGGGTGTGTGTGTGTGTGGGGGGGGGGGGGAGGGGCATGAGTGGGTACAGGAGGAGACGTACATCGGCTTCCTCCTGTACGGGAAAGGGGGGTACAGGATTCTTCTTTATTTTCCCCTGTTGTGTGTGTGTGTGTGTGTGTGTGTGTGTGTGTGTGTCTGTGTGTGTGTGTGTCTGTGTGTTTGTGAGAGGGGGGGGGGGGGGGGGGGGGGGTATGGAGGAGACAAACATCGGCTTCCAGCTGTACAGGAAAGGGGGGTACAGGTTTTTTTTTTCTTTTTCTTTGTTGTGTGTGTGTGTGTAGGGAGGGGGGGGGGGGGGGGGGGGGGGGGGGGGGAGATTCAAAAGCAAATATAATATACACACATACCCACATGCAATCTCTCACACATGCACATATGCACACATGTAATCAATGACACATGCATACATGCATTAATGTACTCGCCCAAACATGCACAGATGCACAAATGGGCCCATGCAAGCACATACACCCACATGGGCACATGCACACACCGACATGGGAACATGCATGCACTTACACCCACATGGGCACATGCACACACCGACATAAGCACATGCATGCACACATGCACAAACACACATGGGCACAAGCACACATGCACTAATGGTCACATGCATGCCCGCATGCACGTATGCACACACACACACATGGGAACATGCATGTACACATGGATGCATGCACATATGGGCACATGCATGCACACACCTACATGCGCACAAACCTACATGCACCCATGCAAACGCCTACACAGACGAATATACACACCTGCATACACACACAAGCACATATGCTGTCATACCTATCCGAATGCACTCATGCATGCGTGGAATGCACACATGCACTCACATACACACACAAACACATGGGTTGCCGTGTCTGTCTAAGTGTCCTCCATACACACACACACTCAAACACATGGGTTCCCATACCTGTCCAAATGCGCTCATGCACGCATGGCATGCATCCATGCACACATGCACTCACTCACGTACACACTAACTACACACACATGCACGCACACACACAACACATGGGTTTCCATACCTGCCCGAGTGACCCCCACACATACACATACACACACATACATGCACACACACGATCACAAGGGTTTTCATACCTGTCCGAGAGTCCCCAATACATACATGCACACACACCAACACACACATACAGACACACACACGATCACAAAGGTTTTCATACCTGTCCGAGTGTCCCAAATACATACATACACACACATACAGACACACACCTACAAATACACACCTACATACATACACACAAACACATGGGCTGCCATACCTGTCTGAGTGCCCCCCAATATCAGCAGGAAACCTAGACACAAAGCTCTCTCCGCCTGACTCAGCTACATCCACTTCGGCTACTCCCTCCGCTTCTGCTGCTTCTGTTGCTGTAGCTATGTTGGCTGAGGCAGTAGTAGCTGAATGTCTCATCTCCATCTTCGAATATTTGTGGTCTGTGTGGAAGATAGCTGTCCCTTGGTCCACCTTCACACAGCTGTGACCTAGGTTGACATTGCGGTAACCCAAAAAGACCAGAGCTACACCGACTATAGCTATGAAGATCCATCGCGATGAGCCCTTCATATCACCTAGCTGATCAGAGCTCAGCCAACTGATAAGCTTCCACCTAGCTGCTCAGATTTCAGGCAGCTGATCAGAGTTCAGCCAGCTGACCAGCTTCCACCTAGCTGCTCAGAGTTCAGCCAGCTGCACAGCTTCCACCTAGCTGCTCAGATTTCAGCCAGCTGACCAGCTTCCACCCAGCTGCTCAGAGTTCAGCCCGCTAACCAGAGTTCAGCCAGCTGACCAGCTTCCACCCAGCTGCTCAGAGTTCAGCCTACTGCTCAGATTTTACCCAACTGCTATGGTTTGGTTGACCTCTTCCAAAGTTAGGCCAAGCCTAGCCAAGCCAAGCCAAGAGATTATGGGAGTCAGGTTGGGTTGACACCAGGTTAAAAGTTAGTTTTTTGTGCCTAGGGTGCATTAGAATCAGATTTGGTTTACCTCTTCAGACTCCGTGCTGCAAAGCCAAGCCGCGGTACAGCAGTACCAGGACCGCACCACGCCGTTAGGCGTGACGCGGAGCGCGGTCGGGGGGGTTAAGCTCCGGGGGCCCCAGGCCAAAAACTGGTTATTTCTTTTGCGATGTCTCCGTGAAGACCAAAAGCAAACGCAAAGCAATTTCCGGAGTTTGCATCGTATTTTCGCATCCTGCCGTGGCCTGTGGAGAAAGCTTCCCGGAAGTCCCGAGGGTACACGATCGTACGTAAGTGACTGCCGCGAGCTCAACAGAGCACAGATCGAGCCAGGGACTTGATCAATCGCCATCGAATTGTGCCATCCATCATAATCCCTGAAGTTGAATTGTCAGAAACTGCATGATCTTGCCTCTCGTTCCGACTGCTGCGGGTCGGTATGCCAGCCTGTAAGGGCTGGGAATGGCCTGGCTTGGTACTTGTGTGGGTCAAATGGGTGTCCTCCTCAACTTCTTCACCAAATCCATCTTGGTAGAATGTGCTGGGAGGGTGAAAACTAGTTACCTGCAACTTGGATTGAGTTTCCACCTTGTATGAGAATTTTGGAACACAAGATATGTGCCATTTTGGGCACATTTTCGGTCAAATTATCTGATCTGTGCCAAATCCTATCTGAAGCCCAGAACGGGAAGGTTTGTCTTTTTCAATAATGTTTTGCATCTTGGCTAAGGGTGTTTTGAAGTCGAGCTGAAAATTTGGTTCAAAAAAAGTGGAAAAAGTGTAACTTTTTTGCACGATTTGTGTCTATTTGGGGCCTGTTGAGGCCACTATTTGGAGGTGCTGGTTCGACAGGGACACAAATGTGTTTTGCTTTCCTTCACCACGAAGCTGTCAACTAAAGGTCTATCAAAAAAAATCTTGTCCCGGTCGAACCAGCACTGACCTAGAGACATGCCAAAACGTGTAACCAGATCTGGCCCTAGCTTAACCCCCCCGAGCGCGGTACACCAAGGACAGTACAGGTTGTGGCGGGCTGTAAGAGGAGAGTGATGAAATAATGACAGGGTTCTGCAACTGCTAATTGGCAAACGGGATCAGGGTTGTTTGACCCCTTCGAATGTTCAGTCGGGATTCGCACTCAGTGCCGGGTTCGTGACGCGAGGGGAGCTGATCGAGCTGATCGCGTCGTCCGTAGCCCTCAGGTCCGTAGGTCCTCGAATCTGAGTCTTCGACCGATTCGAAATCTGGCTGTAAAACCGAACGACAACTATCACCTGACTAACAACGCCTCGCTCACCCTCCCGCGCTCACCCGACTCGCCTGCTTAGTTCCGGAAGTGGATTGTGTCCCTGCAAGCCTGCAAGCGTGAAGGAAGCCTAGCACCTGAGGTTGTCCGAGGTCCTGAGGACCCCCTTTGGACAGCTTCCTTAATCACGCCGACTTGGCGTACTGCTTTTCTTTTCTTTTCACCGGGGGCTGGGAAGGTATGATCGGAGGCGTGATGGCGAGGAGAAGCTCCTAGGCTACATGGAGCCACAAATGCGACTATGGCTGGAGCCCCCGCGGCCTTCGCAAGACTGCGATAGTCCTGGTAACATTTAATATGCAGCGATAATGCCCTTAACCGAAAAAAGCGCCAGTCAACCCAGTACAACCAAGTTGCAGATAAGGACAAGAGTGCCTACTGCCTAGGATATAAGCCAAAAGCACCCCAAGGAGAAAAGGGAGAATTCAGACTAAACACAGAGTGTCCACAAAACCAAGGTAACAACTAACAAGACTAGCAAGCAAGCACAAACGTCTGGGACTAAGGAATCCATTCCATAGGGCAGACCTGTTATCTATAGCCATGAGCATGAAAACAATATATGCAGCCAACAATCAGGATTGCTTGAAAGGCTCTACAATTCAGTATCCAGAGGCGCTGGAGTGTCCACAGATAGATGTCGTCTCTGGCCAGGTCCGAAGGCAGCCATCTAGCAATCCACATGTCATCACTTCAGCCAGATACCTGGTATTGGGGCCCTACTCCCACGAGTCAGAGAGAGGATTTTTCAATCGATAGAGTCGTTACACAGTGAAGACTGAAGAGCAGATAGCGTATCATCGCAACTCGTGCGGCTATATAGAAAAGGAAGTCTCGAGGAAGATTCCGAAGACACGTGCAGGCCATAGCTAGCCTATGGCCTGGCGGCAGGCAACCCGGGTCCTGGAGCACCAGGACCACGCGTGCACTATGCCAACTCAGTGTCCGACGCAACGGACAATAACAGGATTCGTTACATAAACTCAGGTTACTCAGCAAATCATTGACGAGACAGTATAGCAGCACAGCCTGATAGAGGATTCGTTACATTTAGCTTTCCGGAGCGATATGTCTTGAGCACTCTCACAGGGAAGGGACTAGGGCGTGTGCTTACAATCGTGATAGCATGTCAGGCGACATGCTAGGTATAAGAAGGGAAAAGGCGACAGTACCTCAGGGTACTGCCGCCGGTAGGTGCTGGCCCTAACGGGCAGAGGCACTACTATGGAAGCTTCCAGGCGGAAGGCCTGGCGCCCCAAGACACTCTAGCTGGACCGGGAGAACCGGTCTATAACATCCCCCCCAATTCCTGGTATTCTTCATTCATAAGAATTCCTGGAATTAGGAGTTTCTAGGGGAAGGGAAGCTAGAGTGAAAAATAAATAACTGGTGCATAAGAGAGCCCAGGGGTATAGGCTTCTGGTTGGGCCAGTGTTCATCAATGAACGATACTTGGCCTTGTGGGGCATATGCAAGTACATTTAGAAGGGAACAAGGGGCAGGGGCAGTACAGTGTAACTATTATCTATTATCTAGGTAGGACTGGATTCCAGCTGTGGAGCTGCCAGGAAGGTGCAGCCATAGGGCCTTGTTCAGCTAAAACGGCTGAATAGCAATCTGTTTGATTTCCATTGGTAAACAACTTTAAAGTAGACGTACCCGCTAGCTCATGACTATCAATCCAGATGGAAGGATATGGTGAGGTACTTCCAGTATCATCTATAAAGTATCATTAGTCAGGATCTCCAGATAATAATGCATTATAATGCTATGGGGAACTGTGGGGCCATGTGGTGATTCGGGGATGGAGGTAAGGGAGCTGCAGGAAGCTGCATGGAAACTTTGAAGGCAAGTGGCTTCCCATGATCAAGAATATGAATGATGTTAATCAGAGGTTCTTGGTCAGAGCTTCTAGAGTTAGTACATGTTTAGCTTCCCAATGCAGCCAATCTTCTCTCTGAAGTCACAGAACTTGGCCCTGGGCAGAGCTTTGGTGAGCATGTCAGACATGTTGGCAGCAGTTGGGATCCAGTTCAGTTTGATACCTTCTTTCTTGGACTGCTCCTTGAGGAAGTAGAACCTGGTCTCCATGTGCTTCAGTCTTGATTACAGCTTCTCCTGGTTCCAGGCACTGAGGGCAGCTTGGTTGTCACCATTAATGGTGAGAGCAGGGGGGACTGTGCCTGTGGCAGAGTGTTGTAGTTTTCTCAACCACATTCCCTCTTGGGCTGCAGAGGTAGCTGCCATAAACTCAGCCTCTGTTGTGGACAAGGCTGTAGCAGATGCCTGGATCTTGGATGCCCATGAGATTGCTCCCCCTTGGTTGAGGAATACAAAACCTGTTGTGGATTTTCTTGTGATTGGGCAGGCAGCATGGTCAGAATCACAGTAACCAATGAGGGGCTTGTTGGAGAAGGTGTAGGTGATGCCATGGTCTGGTGTATTAGACAGATACTTGAGGATACCAGTGGCAGCTTCCATGTGGTCATGTAATGGGTGTGCACTGTGCCTAGCCAATCTGTTGACTGCTTGGGCAATGTCAGGCCTTGTGTTAACTGCCAGGTAGTTGAGGGAGCCCACAATTTGTGCAAGGGGAAGGCCGTTGGGTGGGTGGGGTATCTTTGTCAGCATAGGGCAAGAGAGCATCTGGTAGGAGAGGCACAGGGAATCTGGTGCTGTTGGGTTCAGGAAGCATGTTGTGGGCACGCAGCAGGTCTTGGATGAACCTGGACTGGCAGATGTGTAGGGTGCCACTCAGTTGATGCATTCCTAGTGATCTCATAGCCAACAAAAACTGAGGGGTCACCAAGGTCTCTAGTCTTGTACAGCTTCATGATGGTGTTTTTGTACTTGTCTAGGATGCTTTTTTCAAAGGACAGCATGAGGAAGTCATCAACCCAGAGAAGGACCCAGATTATGGGCTTGTTTGCTGAGTTAGGTAGCACAAATAGACCTTGGTCTACGTCTACCTCTCTGAATCCTATAGCAGTCATATCTTCTTTGACTTTGAGGTACCACTGGCGAGAAGCTTGTTTTAGGCCATAAAGGCATTTCCACATGCGGCAGACTCTGTGGTCTCGTTCGAATCCAGATGGTTGGGTGCAGTACAGTTCTTCTTCAACTATGCCATTGAGGAATGCTGTGGAAACGTCTAACTGTGCTAGGTATGCCTTGGGGTTGGCTGCCATAGATAGAGAGGATGTAACGAATGGTAGCATGTTTGGCCACTGATGCAAAAACTTCATCATAGTCCATGCCTGGGCGTTGGGCATACCCTTTGGCAACTAGTCTTGCTTTGTACCTGACAATTTCTCCATCAACTGATTGTTTGATATCAAAGACCCATTTGGTTCCTATAGCCTTGGCTCCCGATGGTAGTTCTGAGAGGGACCAGGTGTTCATCTCTGCAAGTGCTGCTAATTCTTCTTGCATAGCAGCTTTACATTCTTTAGCTTGGGGACTAGAGAGGGCTTCTTTCTCATTTTTGGGGATGATAACTTGGTCTGCAGCTAGGAATGCTAGGAAGTTTGGAGAGTGTCTGTCTCTGCCAGATCTTCTATGTTCAACTAGGGATGGGTCTACTTCTGGTGGTGGTGGAATGTCAGGGCTTGTAGGGGTAGGTAGCTCCTGGAGTGGTGGGGGTGGGGGGTTAGGGGGACCTTCAACTTCCTGAGGGATGTGTTCATCTCCTTGTTCAATAGTTTGGTTATTGGGTGTACTGGCTGCTGGTGTGAGGTTGGATGCTGGGTGTGTGATGAAGGTAGGCTGGTATACTGTATCAGGGTTAGAAGAGAGATTGTCTGGGAGGCCCCACACTTGTGGGTTAGTTTGATACTTAGCTTGCCTGGCTAGGATGTAGTCTCTTTCTATGAGTTCTGACTGAGTGGGGACAGTGGGTACAGGTGGTATAGGATCATCTTCACCAATTTCAACTGGGATGTCATCTTCATAATTTCCTAGTACCACTGCATCTGCACCTGGGAATCCTTTTTGACCTGCCAAATTTTCAAATTCATTGAAAGTTATGTCTCTGGCGTCAAAAGTTTTGTGTGAGGAGTCTACCACTCTGTAGGCTTTTCTTGAGTCTGAGTATCCAATGAGTCTGGTAATTTTGGCTGAGGGTGAGAACTTGAAAGCTCTTGACTACTTAGGTGGGACATGTACATATGCTGTGCAGCCAATGTTCCTGAGGTGGTCTATCTTAGGCTTGGTGCCATGGAAGAGTTCATAGGGTGTTTTGTTGGACTCAGAGGTTGGTGACAGGTTCCTGAGGATTCCGCATTTTTGACCATTTCTGCCCAGTACCTGTTGGGGAATTTGGATGAGAGGAGGAGGGCTGTGGATCTGTCATGCAGGGTTCTGTTTAGGCGCTCTGCTGCACCATTTGTAGAAGGGTTGCCTGGAATTGTGAAGTTGAGGGTGATTCCTTTCCTTTTGCACCAATTTTTGAATCTGTTGCAAATGTATTCAGATCCATTGTCACAAAAAATGGTTCCAATTTTGTTTTGGGTGAGAACTTCATACCGTTCAAGCTCAGTGATTGTTGCACTGGCTACTGCATCCTTGGTTTTGTGAAATGTAACAATGGAGTATTTGGAGTAATCATCTAGAATGCCTTGGAAGTAGAGGCTGCCATTCAGGCTAGGAATTTTCATTTTTCCACTCATGTCAATGTGAATGATACCCATTGGTCTGGTAGCTCTGGTGTGAGATGTGGGGTAGGGGTTCTTGTCCATCTTAGAGAGAATGCAGATCTCACAGGTTTGTTAACTCATTTTATTGAATGCAGATGAGGTGATATCGTTTCCAATGACCATGTCTTCTGAGGCCATTCTTGCTAAAGAACTGTAGGCTAGATGTCCTAATCTGATGTGTTGGAGTTCAGCTGTCATAGGGGTCTGTCTGGAGACGGCTGCCATTGCTACAGCTGTAGTGTATTCTGATCCTCTGATCAGTGTAGGATCATGTTTGACTACAGGGACTACTTAGGTACAGGTTACGCTTCTTTGACCCTGAGATGATGACTTTGTTGTTGATGGTCATGGTACCTTCGTTATAGGTGAATTTGATTTCCATGCATGTTGGGTACATTTCCGATAGCTGATGCCATTGAGAACAAGTTGGGTGTGTTCTGGTCTGAGTTTAGGTGGACATTGAGGAGGTTGTGATGAAGTTTGCCATTTTCTCCTCTGATGAGGGCTGTGCCAGACTTTGTAATGTAGGTATGGCCAGAGGCTGTGAGGACTTTTATGGGGTTTATGTCTTTTATGTCATATAGAAGGCTGGCATATCCAGTCATGTGTGAGGTTGCACCTGTGTCCATGATCCAGTTTATGTATATGCTTCGTGTGTGTTTGGTTGCATTCAGAGCATAGTGAGTACTGGGTTTGTTGTCTGGCTGTGGTTGTTGAGGACTTGTGCTGGCGTTTGTAAGAGGCTGCACTATGAATAAAACAGCATTTTACGAACTGGAATTTGGCTTGGAAAATTCTACGAACCCCCTTCGTAAAATTTTGGGCTCTACTTCGTAAAAAGCGGACACCCCATCGTAATTTAAGGTTTACGAACTAGGATTTGATGGTTCGTAAACTGAATGGAGCTGGTTCGTAAAATTCCGGCACCTTTTTATTACGAACTAGAATTTGATAGTTCGTAAACTAAATGGTGCTGGTTCGTAAAATACCGGGCACCCTTTTTCAATCGATAGAGTCGTTACACAGTGAAGACTGAAGAGCAGATAGCGTATCATCGCAACTCGTGCGGCTATATAGAAAAGGAAGTCTCAAGGAAGATTCCGAAGACACGTGCAGGCCATAGCTAGCCTATGGCCTGGCGGCAGGCAACCCGGGTCCTGGAGCACCAGGACCACGCGTGCACTATGCCAACTCAGTGTCCGACGCAACGGACAATAACAGGATTCGCTACATAAACTCAGGTTACTCAGCAAATCATTGACGAGACAGTATAGCAGCACAGCCTGATAGAGGATTCGTTACATTTAGCTTTCCGGAGCGATATGTCTTGAGCACTCTCACAGGGAAGGGACTAGGGCGTGTGCTTACAATCGTGATAGCATGTCAGGCGACATGCTAGGTATAAGAAGGGAAAAGGCGACAGTACCTCAGGGTACTGCCGCCGGTAGGTGCTGGCCCTAACGGGCAGAGGCACTACTATGGAAGCTTCCAGGCGGAAGGCCTGGCGCCCCAAGACACTCTAGCTGGACCGGGAGAACCGGTCTATAACATCCCCCCCAATTCCTGGTATTCTTCATTCATAAGAATTCCTGGAATTAGGAGTTTCTAGGGGAAGGGAAGCTAGAGTGAAAAATAAATAACTGGTGCATAAGAGAGCCCAGGGGTATAGGCTTCTGGTTGGGCCAGTGTTCATCAATGAACGATACTTGGCCTTGTGGGGCATATGCAAGTACATTTAGAAGGGAACAAGGGGCAGGGGCAGTACAGTGTAACTATTATCTATTATCTAGGTAGGACTGGATTCCAGCTGTGGAGCTGCCAGGAAGGTGCAGCCATAGGGCCTTGTTCAGCTAAAACGGCTGGTTAGCAATCCATTATCTGTTTGATTTCCATTGGTAAACAACTTTAAAGTAGACGTCCCCGCTAGCTCATGACTATCAATCCAGATGCTAGGATATGGTGAGGTACTTCCAGTATCATCTATAAAGTATCATAAGTCAGGATCTCCAGATAATAATGCATAATAATGCTATGGGGAACTGTGGGGCCATGTGGTGATTCGGGGATGGAGGTAAGGGAGCTGCAGGAAGCTGCATGGAAACTTTGAAGGCAAGTGGCTTCCCATGATCAAGAATATGAATGATGTTAATCAGAGGTTCTTGGTCAGAGCTTCTAGAGTTAGTACATGTTTAGCTTCCCAATGCAGCCAATCTTCTCTCTGAAGTCACAGAACTTGGCCCTGGGCAGAGCTTTGGTGAGCATGTCAGACATGTTGGCAGCAGTTGGGATCCAGTTCAGTTTGATACCTTCTTTCTTGGACTGCTCCTTGAGGAAGTAGAACCTGGTCTCCATGTGCTTCAGTCTTGATTACAGCTTCTCCTGGTTCCAGGCACTGAGGGCAGCTTGGTTGTCACCATTAATGGTGAGAGCAGGGGGGACTGTGCCTGTGGCAGAGTGTTGTAGTTTTCTCAACCACATTCCCTCTTGGGCTGCAGAGGTAGCTGCCATAAACTCAGCCTCTGTTGTGGACAAGGCTGTAGCAGATGCCTGGATCTTGGATGCCCATGAGATTGCTCCCCCTTGGTTGAGGAATACAAAACCTGTTGTGGATTTCCTTGTGGCAGGCAGCATGGTCAGAATCACAGTAACCAATGAGGGGCTTGTTGGAGAAGGTGTAGGTGATGCCATGGTCTGGTGTATTAGACAGATACTTGAGGATACCAGTGGCAGCTTCCATGTGGTCATGTAATGGGTGTGCACTGTGCCTGGCCAATCTGTTGACTGCTTGGGCAATGTCAGGCCTTGTGTTAACTGCCAGGTAGTTGAGGGAGCCCACAATTTGGGCAAGGGGAAGGCCGTTGGGTGGGGTATCTTTGTCAGCATAGGGCAGGAGAGCATCTGGTAGGAGAGGCACAGGGAATCTGGTGCTGTTGGGTTCAGGAAGCATGTTGTGGGCACGCAGCAGGTCTTGGATGAACCTGGACTGGCAGATGTGTAGGGTGCCACTCAGTTGATGCATTCCTGGTGATCTCATAGCCAACAAAAACTGAGGGGTCACCAAGGTCTCTAGTCGTGTACAGCTTCATGATGGTGTTTTTGTACTTGTCTAGGATGCTTTTTTCAAAGGACAGCATGAGGAAGTCATCAACCCAGAGAAGGACCCAGATTATGGGCTTGTTTGCTGAGTTAGGTAGCACAAATAGACCTTGGTCTACGTCTACCTCTCTGAATCCTATAGCAGTCATATCTTCTTTGACTTTGAGGTACCACTGGCGAGAAGCTTGTTTTAGGCCATAAAGGCATTTCCACATGCGGCAGACTCTGTGGTCTCGTTCGAATCCAGATGGTTGGGTGCAGTACAGTTCTTCTTCAACTATGCCATCGAGGAATGCTGTGGAAACGTCTAACTGTGCTAGGTATGCCTTGGGGTTGGCTGCCATAGATAGAGAGGATGTAACGAATGGTAGCATGTTTGGCCACTGATGCAAAAACTTCATCATAGTCCATGCCTGGGCGTTGGGCATACCCTTTGGCAACTAGTCTTGCTTTGTACCTGACAATTTCTCCATCAACTGATTGTTTGATGTCAAAGACCCATTTGGTTCCTATAGCCTTGGCTCCCGATGGTAGTTCTGAGAGGGACCAGGTGTTCATCTCTGCAAGTGCTGCTAATTCTTCTTGCATAGCAGCTTTACATTCTTTAGCTTGGGGACTAGAGAGGGCTTCTTTCTCATTTTTGGGGATGATAACTTGGTCTGCAGCTAGGAATGCTAGGAAGTTTGGTGAGTGTCTGTCTCTGCCAGATCTTCTAGGTTCAACTAGGGATGAGTCTACTTCTGGTGGTGGTGGAATGTCAGGGCTTGTAGGGGTAGGTATCTCCTGGAGTGGTGGGGGTGGGGGGTTAGGGGGACCTTCAACTTCCTGAGGGATGTGTTCATCTCCTTGTTCAATAGTTTGGTTATTGGGTGTACTGGCTGCTGGTGTGAGGTTGGATGCTGGGTGTGTGATGAAGGTAGGCTGGTATACTGTATCAGGGTTAGAAGAGAGATTGTCTGGGAGGCCCCACACTTGTGGGTTAGTTTGATACTTAGCTTGCCTGGCTAGGATGTAGTCTCTTTCTATGAGTTCTGACTGAGTGGGGACAGTGGGTACAGGTGGTATAGGATCATCTTCACCAATTTCAACTGGGATGTCATCTTCATAATTTCCTAGTACCACTGCATCTGCACCTGGGAATCCTTTTTGACCTGCCAAATTTTCAAATTCATTGAAAGTTATGTCTCTGGCGTCAAAAGTTTTGTGTGAGGAGTCTACCACTCTGTAGGCTTTTCTTGAGTCTGAGTATCCAATGAGTCTGGTAATTTTGGCTGAGGGTGAGAACTTGAAAGCTCTTGACTACTTAGGTGGGACATGTACATATGCTGTGCAGCCAATGTTCCTGAGGTGGTCTATCTTAGGCTTGGTGCCATGGAAGAGTTCATAGGGTGTTTTGTTGGACTCAGAGGTTGGTGACAGGTTCCTGAGGATTCCGCATTTTTGACCATTTCTGCCCAGTACCTGTTGGGGAATTTGGATGAGAGGAGGAGGGCTGTGGATCTGTCATGCAGGGTTCTGTTTAGGCGCTCTGCTGCACCATTTGTAGAAGGGTTGCCTGGAATTGTGAAGTTGAGGGTGATTCCTTTCCTTTTGCACCAATTTTTGAATCTGTTGCAAATGTATTCAGATCCATTGTCACAAAAAATGGTTCCAATTTTGTTTTGGGTGAGAACTTCATACCGTTCAAGCTCAGTAATTGTTGCACTGGCTACTGCATCCTTGGTTTTGTGAAATTACATTACATTACATTACATTACATGTTAAAGTCTACTTGACACCGCGAGGGCGTATGAGACTCTGTGCTTTAAACAAAAATAAAAAGCACCCACAAAGCAAAAAACCCCATTACATCAGGGGTGTGTCGAGGACAAACAAACCAAACTCCCAACCACCGTTTTGGTGGCTTAGGTATTAAACCCCTTAGAGCAGGACCCAGATCTCAACCACTTACAGTGGCGAAGGTAAGAAGCTAACAAATGAGAAGTCTCAAGAAGAAAAAAAAGGGATAATAAATTACGGTGCCACTAAGCAGTCCAGAGCTTCCTGTCTTGCTCTTCTACAAGTAGAAAGATAGTCGGCTAGGTTGCTCCAAAAAGACTTAGTGCCATTTCCATTCATAAAGATTCTGAATGTGGAATCGCAGAATTCCACATTCCATACGGTTAAGTCGGTATCCTCATGGACATGCCTATAAATATCTGTAAACAGATTCTGGTAGCGGAGGCGAATATCATTATAAAAAGGGCACTCAAACATATGCATTTCATCCTCAGTTTTTTGGAACCCACACATTTGACAGTGTCTCATTGAGCGAGGGATCTGTGCTCTATCCACCACCCTCATTCTTTCTGTGTTCAGCCAATGGGAACCCATTCTAAACTGTGCTATAGAACGAATCTGATCCTGCTTATGTAAGGCGGATGTAAAGGGAATCAAGCCATTCTCATCATTGCTGTTGGCTGCGAACCATTTTTGGTATCGGAGGCGTTTAAAGCCAACCCTTCTCTCATCAGGGATGTCTCTAACTGCATTGGTGTCACTTCGGTACTTAAACCTCCATGACTCAAAAACTTCAGACATAATACCTTCGACATCGACAGCCTCCAAAATGTTGATGTTTTTACTGGATCCTAGCTTGTGGAGAGCACAACGCAAGTCATGAACCCAGCCAGTGTTGGAGTCAAAAGATTCCTCAAGAGCCATTCTAATGAGATCCTCAGGTTCTTTATGTATGGTCTTGTTCCAGAAGCGCAAAGCTTGTTTAAGCCAAGCAAAACACAACGGGGTTCTACCCAGCTCTTCCATGATAATATTAGATGTAGTAGATTGGCAAACACCCAACATTTGTTTAAGTATACCTCTATGCCATTTCTCACAAGCATGGTCATTTGAGATAAGTGTGTTGTTCAGAATAGAAGGAAATGTAACAATGGAGTATTTGGAGTAATCATCTAGAATGCCTTGGAAGTAGAGGCTGCCATTCAGGCTAGGAATTTTCATTTTTCCACTCATGTCAATGTGAATGATACCCATTGGTCTGGTAGCTCTGGTGTGAGATGTGGGGTAGGGGTTCTTGTCCATCTTAGAGAGAATGCAGATCTCACAGGTTTGTTAACTCATTTTATTGAATGCAGATGAGGTGATATCGTTTCCAATGACCATGTCTTCTGAGGCCATTCTTGCTAAAGAACTGTAGGCTAGATGTCCTAATCTGATGTGTTGGAGTTCAGCTGTCATAGGGGTCTGTCTGGAGACGGCTGCCATTGCTACAGCTGTAGTGTATTCTGATCCTCTGATCAGTGTAGGATCATGTTTGACTACAGGGACTACTTAGGTACAGGTTACGCTTCTTTGACCCTGAGATGATGACTTTGTTGTTGATGGTCATGGTACCTTCGTTATAGGTGAATTTGATTTCCATGCATGTTGGGTACATTTCCGATAGCTGATGCCATTGAGAACAAGTTGGGTGTGTTCTGGTCTGAGTTTAGGTGGACATTGAGGAGGTTGTGATGAAGTTTGCCATTTTCTCCTCTGATGAGGGCTGTGCCAGACTTTGTAATGTAGGTATGGCCAGAGGCTGTGAGGACTTTTATGGGGTTTATGTCTTTTATGTCATATAGAAGGCTGGCATATCCAGTCATGTGTGAGGTTGCACCTGTGTCCATGATCCAGTTTATGTATATGCTTCGTGTGTGTTTGGTTGCATTCAGAGCATAGTGAGTACTGGGTTTGTTGTCTGGCTGTGGTTGTTGAGGACTTGTGCTGGCGTTTGTAAGAGGCTGCACTATGAATAAAACAGCATTTTACGAACTGGAATTTGGCTTGGAAAATTCTACGAACCCCCTTCGTAAAATTTTGGGCTCTACTTCGTAAAAAGCGGACACCCCATCGTAATTTAAGGTTTACGAACTAGGATTTGATGGTTCGTAAACTGAATGGAGCTGGTTCGTAAAATTCCGGCACCTTTTTATTACGAACTAGAATTTGATAGTTCGTAAACTAAATGGTGCTGGTTCGTAAAATACCGGGCACCCTTTTTCAATCGATAGAGTCGTTACACAGTGAAGACTGAAGGAGCAGATAGCTTAACATCGCAACTCGTGCGGCTATATAGAAAAGGAAGTCTCAAGGAAGATTCCGAAGACACGTGCAGGCCATAGCTAGCCTATGGCCTGGCGGCAGGCAACCCGGGTCCTGGAGCACCAGGACCACGCGTGCACTATGCCAACTCAGTGTCCGACGCAACGGACAATAACAGGATTCGTTACATAAACTCAGGTTACTCAGCAAATCATTGACGAGACAGTATAGCAGCACAGCCTGATAGAGGATTCGTTACATTTAGCTTTCCGGAGCGATATGTCTTGAGCACTCTCACAGGGAAGGGACTAGGGCGTGTGCTTACAATCGTGATAGCATGTCAGGCGACATGCTAGGTATAAGAAGGGAAAAGGCGACAGTACCTCAGGGTTCTGCCGCCGGTAGGTGCTGGCCCTAACGGGCAGAGGCACTACTATGGAAGCTTCCAGGCGGAAGGCCTGGCGCCCCAAGACACTCTAGCTGGACCGGGAGAACCGGTCTATAACATCCCCCCCAATTCCTGGTATTCTTCATTCATAAGAATTCCTGGAATTAGGAGTTTCTAGGGGAAGGGAAGCTAGAGTGAAAAATAAATAACTGGTGCATAAGAGAGCCCAGGGGTATAGGCTTCTGGTTTGGCCAGTGTTCATCAATGAACGATACTTGGCCTTGTGGGGCATATGCAAGTACATTTAGAAGGGAACAAGGGGCAGGGGCAGTACAGTGTAACTATTATCTATTATCTAGGTAGGACTGGATTCCAGCTGTGGAGCTGCCAGGAAGGTGCAGCCATAGGGCCTTGTTCAGCTAAAACGGCTGGTTAGCAATCCATTATCTGTTTGATTTCCATTGGTAAACAACTTTAAAGTAGACGTCCCCGCTAGCTCATGACTATCAATCCAGATGGAAGGATATGGTGAGGTACTTCCAGTATCATCTATAAAGTATCATAAGTCAGGATCTCCAGATAATAATGCATAATAATGCTATGGGGAACTGTGGGGCCATGTGGTGATTCGGGGATGGAGGTAAGGGAGCTGCAAGAAGCTGCATGGAAACTTTGAAGGCAAGTGGCTTCCCATGATCAAGAATATGAATGATGTTAATCAGAGGTTCTTGGTCAGAGCTTCTAGAGTTAGTACATGTTTAGCTTCCCAATGCAGCCAATCTTCTCTCTGAAGTCACAGAACTTGGCCCTGGGCAGAGCTTTGGTGAGCATGTCAGACATGTTGGCAGCAGTTGGGATCCAGTTCAGTTTGATACCTTCTTTCTTGGACTGCTCCTTGAGGAAGTAGAACCTGGTCTCCATGTGCTTCAGTCTTGATTACAGCTTCTCCTGGTTCCAGGCACTGAGGGCAGCTTGGTTGTCACCATTAATGGTGAGAGCAGGGGGGACTGTGCCTGTGGCAGGGTGTTGTAGTTTTCTCAACCACATTCCCTCTTGGGCTGCAGAGGTAGCTGCCATAAACTCAGCCTCTGTTGTGGACAAGGCTGTAGCAGATGCCTGGATCTTGGATGCCCATGAGATTGCTCCCCCTTGGTTGAGGAATACAAAACCTGTTGTGGATTTCCTTGTGGCAGGCAGCATGGTCAGAATCACAGTAACCAATGAGGGGCTTGTTGGAGAAGGTGTAGGTGATGCCATGGTCTGGTGTATTAGACAGATACTTGAGGATACCAGTGGCAGCTTCCATGTGGTCATGTAATGGGTGTGCACTGTGCCTGGCCAATCTGTTGACTGCTTGGGCAATGTCAGGCCTTGTGTTAACTGCCAGGTAGTTGAGGGAGCCCACAATTTGGGCAAGGGGAAGGCCGTTGGGTGGGGTATCTTTGTCAGCATAGGGCAGGAGAGCATCTGGTAGGAGAGGCACAGGGAATCTGGTGCTGTTGGGTTCAGGAAGCATGTTGTGGGCACGCAGCAGGTCTTGGATGAACCTGGACTGGCAGATGTGTAGGGTGCCACTCAGTTGATGCATTCCTGGTGATCTCATAGCCAACAAAAACTGAGGGGTCACCAAGGTCTCTAGTCGTGTACAGCTTCATGATGGTGTTTTTGTACTTGTCTAGGATGCTTTTTTCAAAGGACAGCATGAGGAAGTCATCAACCCAGAGAAGGACCCAGATTATGGGCTTGTTTGCTGAGTTAGGTAGCACAAATAGACCTTGGTCTACGTCTACCTCTCTGAATCCTATAGCAGTCATATCTTCTTTGACTTTGAGGTACCACTGGCGAGAAGCTTGTTTTAGGCCATAAAGGCATTTCCACATGCGGCAGACTCTGTGGTCTCGTTCGAATCCAGATGGTTGGGTGCAGTACAGTTCTTCTTCAACTATGCCATCGAGGAATGCTGTGGAAACGTCTAACTGTGCTAGGTATGCCTTGGGGTTGGCTGCCATAGATAGAGAGGATGTAACGAATGGTAGCATGTTTGGCCACTGATGCAAAAACTTCATCATAGTCCATGCCTGGGCGTTGGGCATACCCTTTGGCAACTAGTCTTGCTTTGTACCTGACAATTTCTCCATCAACTGATTGTTTGATGTCAAAGACCCATTTGGTTCCTATAGCCTTGGCTCCCGATGGTAGTTCTGAGAGGGACCAGGTGTTCATCTCTGCAAGTGCTGCTAATTCTTCTTGCATAGCAGCTTTACATTCTTTAGCTTGGGGACTAGAGAGGGCTTCTTTCTCATTTTTGGGGATGATAACTTGGTCTGCAGCTAGGAATGCTAGGAAGTTTGGTGAGTGTCTGTCTCTGCCAGATCTTCTAGGTTCAACTAGGGATGGGTCTACTTCTGGTGGTGGTGGAATGTCAGGGCTTGTAGGGGTAGGTAGCTCCTGGAGTGGTGGGGGTGGGGGGTTAGGGGGACCTTCAACTTCCTGAGGGATGTGTTCATCTCCTTGTTCAATAGTTTGGTTATTGGGTGTACTGGCTGCTGGTGTGAGGTTGGATGCTGGGTGTGTGATGAAGGTAGGCTGGTATACTGTATCAGGGTTAGAAGAGAGATTGTCTGGGAGGCCCCACACTTGTGGGTTAGTTTGATACTTAGCTTGCCTGGCTAGGATGTAGTCTCTTTCTATGAGTTCTGACTGAGTGGGGACAGTGGGTACAGGTGGTATAGGATCATCTTCACCAATTTCAACTGGGATGTCATCTTCATAATTTCCTAGTACCACTGCATCTGCACCTGGGAATCCTTTTTGACCTGCCAAATTTTCAAATTCATTGAAAGTTATGTCTCTGGCGTCAAAAGTTTTGTGTGAGGAGTCTACCACTCTGTAGGCTTTTCTTGAGTCTGAGTATCCAATGAGTCTGGTAATTTTGGCTGAGGGTGAGAACTTGAAAGCTCTTGACTACTTAGGTGGGACATGTACATATGCTGTGCAGCCAATGTTCCTGAGGTGGTCTATCTTAGGCTTGGTGCCATGGAAGAGTTCATAGGGTGTTTTGTTGGACTCAGAGGTTGGTGACAGGTTCCTGAGGATTCCGCATTTTTGACCATTTCTGCCCAGTACCTGTTGGGGAATTTGGATGAGAGGAGGAGGGCTGTGGATCTGTCATGCAGGGTTCTGTTTAGGCGCTCTGCTGCACCATTTGTAGAAGGGTTGCCTGGAATTGTGAAGTTGAGGGTGATTCCTTTCCTTTTGCACCAATTTTTGAATCTGTTGCAAATGTATTCAGATCCATTGTCACAAAAAATGGTTCCAATTTTGTTTTGGGTGAGAACTTCATACCGTTCAAGCTCAGTGATTGTTGCACTGGCTACTGCATCCTTGGTTTTGTGAAATGTAACAATGGAGTATTTGGAGTAATCATCTAGAATGCCTTGGAAGTAGAGGCTGCCATTCAGGCTAGGAATTTTCATTTTTCCACTCATGTCAATGTGAATGATACCCATTGGTCTGGTAGCTCTGGTGTGAGATGTGGGGTAGGGGTTCTTGTCCATCTTAGAGAATGCAGATCTCACAGGTTTGTTAACTCATTTTATTGAATGCAGATGAGGTGATATCGTTTCCAATGACCATGTCTTCTGAGGCCATTCTTGCTAAAGAACTGTAGGCTAGATGTCCTAATCTGATGTGTTGGAGTTCAGCTGTCATAGGGGTCTGTCTGGAAACGGCTGCCATTGCTACAGCTGTAGTGTATTCTGATCCTCTGATCAGTGTAGGATCATGTTTGACTACAGGGACTACTTAGGTACAGGTTACGTTTCTTTGACCCTGAGATGATGACTTTGTTGTTGATGGTCATGGTACCTTCGTTATAGGTGAATTTGATTTCCATGCATGTTGGGTACATTTCCGATAGCTGATGCCATTGAGAACAAGTTGGGTGTGTTCTGGTCTGAGTTTAGGTGGACATTGAGGAGGTTGTGATGAAGTTTGCCATTTTCTCCTCTGATGAGGGCTGTGCCAGACTTTGTAATGTAGGTATGGCCAGAGGCTGTGAGGACTTTTATGGGGTTTATGTCTTTTATGTCATATAGAAGGCTGGCATATCCAGTCATGTGTGAGGTTGCACCTGTGTCCATGATCCAGTTTATGTATATGCTTCGTGTGTGTTTGGTTGCATTCAGAGCATAGTGAGTACTGGGTTTGTTGTCTGGCTGTGGTTGTTGAGGACTTGTGCTGGCGTTTGTAAGAGGCTGCACTATGAATAAAACAGCATTTTACGAACTGGAATTTGGCTTGGAAAATTCTACGAACCCCCTTCGTAAAATTTTGGGCTCTACTTCGTAAAAAGCGGACACCCCATCGTAATTTAAGGTTTACGAACTAGGATTTGATGGTTCGTAAACTGAATGGAGCTGGTTCGTAAAATTCCGGCACCTTTTTATTACGAACTAGAATTTGATAGTTCGTAAACTAAATGGTGCTGGTTCGTAAAATACCGGGCACCCTTTTTCAATCGATAGAGTCGTTACACAGTGAAGACTGAAGGAGCAGATAGCTTAACATCGCAACTCGTGCGGCTATATAGAAAAGGAAGTCTCAAGGAAGATTCCGAAGACACGTGCAGGCCATAGGTAGCCTATGGCCTGGCGGCAGGCAACCCGGGTCCTGGAGCACTAGGACCACGCGTGCACTATGCCAACTCAGTGTCCGACGCAACGGACAATAACAGGATTCGTTACATAAACTCAGGTTACTCAGCAAATCATTGACGAGACAGTATAGCAGCACAGCCTGATAGAGGATTCGTTACATTTAGCTTTCCGGAGCGATATGTCTTGAGCACTCTCACAGGGAAGGGACTAGGGCGTGTGCTTACAATCGTGATAGCATGTCAGGCGACATGCTAGGTATAAGAAGGGAAAAGGCGACAGTACCTCAGGGTACTGCCGCCGGTAGGTGCCGGCCCTAACGGGCAGAGGCACTACTATGGAAGCTTCCAGGCGGAAGGCCTGGCGCCCCAAGACACTCTAGCTGGACCGGGAGAACCGGTCTATAACATCCCCCCCAATTCCTGGTATTCTTCATTCATAAGAATTCCTGGAATTAGGAGTTTCTAGGGGAAGGGAAGGGAAGCTAGAGTGAAAAATAAATAACTGGTGCATAAGAGAGCCCAGGGGTATAGGCTTCTGGTTTGGCCTGTGTTCATCAATGAACGATACTTGGCCTTGTGGGGCATATGCAAGTACATTTAGAAGGGAACAAGGGGCAGGGGCAGTACAGTGTAACTATTATCTATTATCTAGGTAGGACTGGATTCCAGCTGTGGAGCTGCCAGGAAGGTGCAGCCATAGGGCCTTGTTCAGCTAAAACGGCTGGTTAGCAATCCATTATCTGTTTGATTTCCATTGGTAAACAACTTTAAAGTAGACGTCCCCGCTAGCTCATGACTATCAATCCAGATGGAAGGATATGGTGAGGTACTTCCAGTATCATCTATAAAGTATCATAAGTCAGGATCTCCAGATAATAATGCATAATAATGCTATGGGGAACTGTGGGGCCATGTGGTGATTCGGGGATGGAGGTAAGGGAGCTGCAGGAAGCTGCATGGAAACTTTGAAGGCAAGTGGCTTCCCATGATCAAGAATATGAATGATGTTAATCAGAGGTTCTTGGTCAGAGCTTCTAGAGTTAGTACATGTTTAGCTTCCCAATCCAGCCAATCTTCTCTCTGAAGTCACAGAACTTGGCCCTGGGCAGAGCTTTGGTGAGCATGTCAGACATGTTGGCAGCAGTTGGGATCCAGTTCAGTTTGATACCTTCTTTCTTGGACTGCTCCTTGAGGAAGTAGAACCTGGTCTCCATGTGCTTCAGTCTTGATTACAGCTTCTCCTGGTTCCAGGCACTGAGGGCAGCTTGGTTGTCACCATTAATGGTGAGAGCAGGGGGGACTGTGCCTGTGGCAGAGTGTTGTAGTTTTCTCAACCACATTCCCTCTTGGGCTGCAGAGGTAGCTGCCATAAACACAGCCTCTGTTGTGGACAAGGCTGTAGCAGATGCCTGGATCTTGGATGCCCATGAGATTGCTCCCCCTTGGTTGTGGAATACAAAACCTGTTGTGGATTTCCTTGTGATTGGGCAGGCAGCATGGTCAGAATCACAGTAACCAATGAGGGGCTTGTTGGAGAAGGTGTAGGTGATGCCATGGTCTGGTGTATTAGACAGATACTTGAGGATACCAGTGGCAGCTTCCATGTGGTCATGTAATGGGTGTGCACTGTGCCTGGCCAATCTGTTGACTGCTTGGGCAATGTCAGGCCTTGTGTTAACTGCCAGGTAGTTGAGGGAGCCCACAATTTGTGCAAGGGGAAGGCCGTTGGGTGGGTGGGGTATCTTTGTCAGCATAGGGCAAGAGAGCATCTGGTAGGAGAGGCACAGGGAATCTGGTGCTGTTGGGTTCAGGAAGCATGTTGTGGGCACGCAGCAGGTCTTGGATGAACCTGGACTGGCAGATGTGTAGGGTGCCACTCAGTTGATGCATTCCTAGTGATCTCATAGCCAACAAAAACTGAGGGGTCACCAAGGTCTCTAGTCTTGTACAGCTTCATGATGGTGTTTTTGTACTTGTCTAGGATGCTTTTTTCAAAGGACAGCATGAGGAAGTCATCAACCCAGGGAAGGACCCAGATTATGGGCTTGTTTGCTGAGTTAGGTAGCACAAATAGACCTTGGTCTACGTCTACCTCTCTGAATCCTATAGCAGTCATATCTTCTTTGACTTTGAGGTACCACTGGCGAGAAGCTTGTTTTAGGCCATAAAGGCATTTCCACATGCGGCAGACTCTGTGGTCTCGTTCGAATCCAGATGGTTGGGTGCAGTACAGTTCTTCTTCAACTATGCCATCGAGGAATGCTGTGGAAACGTCTAACTGTGCTAGGTATGCCTTGGGGTTGGCTGCCATAGATAGAGAGGATGTAACGAATGGTAGCATGTTTGGCCACTGATGCAAAAACTTCATCATAGTCCATGCCTGGGCGTTGGGCATACCCTTTGGCAACTAGTCTTGCTTTGTACCTGACAATTTCTCCATCAACTGATTGTTTGATGTCAAAGACCCATTTGGTTCCTATAGCCTTGGCTCCCGATGGTAGTTCTGAGAGGGACCAGGTGTTCATCTCTGCAAGTGCTGCTAATTCTTCTTGCATATCAGCTTTACATTCTTTAGCTTGGGGACTAGAGAGGGCTTCTTTCTCATTTTTGGGGATGATAACTTGGTCTGCAGCTAGGAATGCTAGGAAGTTTGGTGAGTGTCTGTCTCTGCCAGATCTTCTAGGTTCAACTAGGGATGGGTCTACTTCTGGTGGTGGTGGAATGTCAGGGCTTGTAGGGGTAGGTAGCTCCTGGAGTGGGGGGGGGGGGGGGTTAGGGGGACCTTCAACTTCCTGAGGGATGTTTCATCTCCTTGTTCAATAGTTTGGTTATTGGGTGTACTGGCTGCTGGTGTGAGGTTGGATGCTGGGTGTGTGATGAAGGTAGGCTGGTATACTGTATCAGGGTTAGAAGAGAGATTGTCTGGGAGGCCCCACACTTGTGGGTTAGTTTGATACTTAGCTTGCCTGGCTAGGATGTAGTCTCTTTCTATGAGTTCTGACTGAGTGGGGACAGTGGGTACAGGTGGTATAGGATCATCTTCATCAATTTCAACTGGGATGTCATCTTCATAATTTCCTAGTACCACTGCATCTGCACCTGGGAATCCTTTTGACCTGCCAAATTTTCAAATTCATTGAAAGTTATGTCTCTGGCGTCAAAAGTTTTGTGTGAGGAGTCTACCACTCTGTAGGCTTTTCTTGAGTCTGAGTATCCAATGAGTCTGGTAATTTTGGCTGAGGGTGAGAACTTGAAAGCTCTTGACTACTTAGGTGGGACATGTACATATGCTGTGCAGCCAATGTTCCTGAGGTGGTCTATCTTAGGCTTGGTGCCATGGAAGAGTTCATAGGGTGTTTTGTTGGACTCAGAGGTTGGTGACAGGTTCCTGAGGATTCCGCATTTTTGACCATTTCTGCCCAGTACCTGTTGGGGAATTTGGATGAGAGGAGGAGGGCTGTGGATCTGTCATGCAGGGTTCTGTTTAGGCGCTCTGCTGCACCATTTGTAGAAGGGTTGCCTGGAATTGTGAAGTTGAGGGTGATTCCTTTCCTTTTGCACCAATTTTTGAATCTGTTGCAAATGTATTCAGATCCATTGTCACAAAAAATGGTTCCAATTTTGTTTTGGGTGAGAACTTCATACCGTTCAAGCTCAGTGATTGTTGCACTGGCTACTGCATCCTTGGTTTTGTGAAATGTAACAATGGAGTATTTGGAGTAATCATCTAGAATGCCTTGGAAGTAGAGGCTGCCATTCAGGCTAGGAATTTTCATTTTTCCACTCATGTCAATGTGAATGATACCCATTGGTCTGGTAGCTCTGGTGTGAGATGTGGGGTAGGGGTTCTTGTCCATCTTAGAGAGAATGCAGATCTCACAGGTTTGTTAACTCATTTTATTGAATGCAGATGAGGTGATATCGTTTCCAATGACCATGTCTTCTGAGGCCATTCTTGCTAAAGAACTGTAGGCTAGATGTCCTAATCTGATGTGTTGGAGTTCAGCTGTCATAGGGGTCTGTCTAGAGACGGCTGCCATTGCTACAGCTGTAGTGTATTCTGATCCTCTGATCAGTGTAGGATCATGTTTGACTACAGGGACTACTTAGGTACAGGTTACGCTTCTTTGACCCTGAGATGATGACTTTGTTGTTGATGGTCATGGTACCTTCGTTATAGGTGAATTTGATTTCCATGCATGTTGGGTACATTTTTGATAGCTGATGCCATTGAGAACAAGTTGGGTGTGTTCTGGTCTGAGTTTAGGTGGAAATTGAGGAGGTTGTGATGAATTTTGCCATTTTCTCCTCTGATGAGGGCTGTGCCAGACTTTGTAATGTAGGTATGGTCAGAGGCTGTGAGGACTTTTATGGGGTTTATGTCTTTTATGTCATATATAAGGCTGGCATCTCCAGTCATGTGTGAGGTTGCACCTGTGTCCATGATCCAGTTTATGTATGTGCTTCGTGTGTGTTTGGTTGCATTCAGAGCATAGTGAGTACTGGGTTTGTTGTCTGGCTGTGGTTGTTGAGGACTTGTGCTGGCGTTTGTAAGAGGCTGCACTATGAATAAAACAGCATTTTACGAACTGGAATTTGGCTTGGAAAATTCTACGAACCCCCTTCGTAAAATTTTGGGCTCTACTTCGTAAAAAGCGGACACCCCATCGTAATTTAAGGTTTACGAACTAGGATTTGATGGTTCGTAAACTGAATGGAGCTGGTTCGTAAAATTCCGGCACCCTTTTATTACGAACTAGGATTTGATAGTTCGTAAACTAAATGGTGCTGGTTCGTAAAATACCGGGCACCCTTTTTCAATCGATAGAGTCGTTACACAGTGAAGACTGAAGAGCAGATAGCGTATCATCGCAACTCGTGCGGCTATATAGAAAAGGAAGTCTCAAGGAAGATTCCGAAGACACGTGCAGGCCATAGGTAGCCTATGGCCTGGCGGCATGCAACCCGGGTCCTAGAGCCACAGGACCACGCGTGCGCTATGCCAACTCAGTGTCCAACGCAACGGACAATAACATCCCCCCCAATTCAAGGTATTCTTGGATACAAGAATCCCTGGAATTAGCTGAGGGGCATAAAGAAAATATAGGAGTATAAAGGCTGACAGGGCTATTTAGATATGCTAACGGCTGGCAGGAGAAGCTGTAAATAATAAATTATTTGGGACAGGATCCAAGGGGGCACGGCACATTAAGAGCAGGGATCTTCAGATTAATGTCAGTCTGCTAGGGTAGCAGAGGGCAGGAAGGCTGCAGTGGGAAAGCATAAAAGGAACTAGATGGCATAAAGGACTGACTGGCTGTAAACAACTTCTTTAAGGTAGACGTCCCCCTCTGGCTCATGTAATCAATCCAGATGGAGAGATATGGTGAGGTACTTCCAATGTCATCTATAAGGTATCATTAATTCAGAATCTGCAGACTAATGCTATGGGGAAACTATGGGCTACAGTGATGCGTCAGGGCTGCATAGGAGACAGGCTAAGGCACATGAGAAGCTGCCAGGTAGCTGGGCTGCTTCTATAGCCAGGATGGCTGTCAGATAGGGATGATTCCCCCCATAATTTGGGATTATCCTAAATTAGAGAATTTGCAGACACACTTTAGAAGCTAAGAGAGGGACACTAAAACAAAGGGGCAGCAGTACATGAGGCAGTACAAAGCATCACATTAATCTTAGAGTGTTCATGGCTAAAACAAGAATGAGCAATAAACTATAGCATATTTAGGTGCCAGATGCTGGGTATCCATCAAGGTCCAGCTGGGTGTGGAGTTTCTGCAGGAGGGTGGAGAAAGATTTTCTAGACATCCTTGGGGTGTCCAGCATGGGATCATATGAATTAATCATATGAATCAATTAAAGAATATGAAATCCATTGGGCTCCAATGCATGCTGAGGTTGTTGACACATATGACTCTGCCCCCAGGATTCACACAGCTGATGGGGTGCATGAGCATCTTGGGCCAGGAGATCAATACCCTTGCATGTGCTTGAACCATAGCTGCTTGTAGGCAGATGGCCCATTGAATGGTGGGCCTGTCAGCTGTGGAGACAGTGGGGTATATGTGGACCATGTGCTGCAATCTGTTGACATGCTTGAGGAGGGGTCCACAGACTGAGGAGGGACTGTTGTGCATCTGTCTGCTGGGGAACTTGAACATCTCAGCAGCTAAGAGGGCAGGGAATTTGATGGCTAGCTGGGCAACGAGGGTGGGGACAGGTTGTCTAGGTCTGATGCTAAAGGCTCTAAGGGAAGAAGGGGAATTGTTGAGGGTAGTCAGCAGGGTTCCAAACTTGGTTCTGGAGAGGCCAGAGTTGTTCAGGAAATGGACTGGGTAGGTGTCCATGTTGACATGAGTTAGGGGCTGATCAGGGGAGATGAAAGTAGCTAAGGGAATCCACTGGTCAAACCTAAGGGCTTGGGAGAGCTCATGTTGGGTGCAGGACCCCTGTCCATCAGCAGGAAATGCATTCTCATATGTGGTCCTGGCTTGGTCTAGCAGGAGGTCCATCTCTCTTCTGCCTTGTGCTTCTGTCAGGTTACAGAGCTCATCATGGGGAACAGTGGGGAGCTGCTGGGTAGGGGCTGTGAAGTAATCAGGGTCTGGGATGAAGTCATGGGAGGATGTGGTGCACAAGTCATATTCCAGCAAGTCATGTTGGTGTGGTGAGAATTCCCCCCCATTGTCTGATTGTAGCAAAGAGGGTATGGTGGATTGAACAAGGTCAGGCATGTCATCCTCACCAATTGCTGGAACCAGGCATGGTAGGCTGCTGGAGCTGCTGGCACTATCTTGTTGGATGGTGCAACTGGCAGCAGAGTCATCATTGTAGTGAACTGGTTTGATGAGCTCTGGTTGGGTGACCATCATGATGACAAAGGGAAGGGGGTTACAGGGATTTGGGGAAGAGGGGGGGTTCTTAGAGGTGCTAGTGATGTAGAGGCCATGCCTTTTAGGGCATAAGATAATATTCTTGGGACCCTTGGCTGTGGGGAGGGAGAGGGTAGCAGCAACACTGGACGCATGGACGTGGAGCTTGGGGCAGAGTCTGTGTGCTGCATGCAGGCTGATGATGATGACCACGGTTAGGGGTGGGGCAAGGAGCACGTCGTGGAGTGTGATCAAAGATCCAAGGTGACCCCTGATGGTGGCTTTCCCTTTCTGGAGGCTATCAGCTTGGATAACACTCCGGAGAGTGGACTTTGTGTGTGCAGAACGCCAATCTATAAATGCGGAGACGAGAGTAAGTTACAAGCACAGGAGACCCATTAAGGGGCACCAGTGGAGGAAGGAGCGGCAGCCTGTACCCTGATAAGGGTACAGGCTATACAGGTGACGCAGCCAACAGGAAGCTGTCACTGAGTCACTCAGGGATGACTCAGTCTACGGGAAGCTGTCACTACGGGAAGCTGGCACAGTACTGGCAGAGCCGATAGTTCTAAGGAAGTACATAAGGAGTCACCAAGACATAAAACAAGCGAGAGCACCGCTATTCATGCTGATACTCCACCTATGACGCAGGTGACATACAATACTAGTACTCCACCTATGGCACTGGGGACATAGAACTATTAAATGGTAGCAAACAAAAATTATTAAGGAACGGCGGAAAAACAGGAAACCAGAAGAAAGCCTTGTCTAAAATAAAAGGATGAGAAAGGATGAACCAAAAACCACTGTAGTACTCCGAAAATGTAGCAGCAAAAAACTTGGGTCATACCGAGCTGAGCTGAGACCAAAATGGAAATGTAACCATCCATGGGAAGCGCAAAAATACTATTCATCCAGAATAGTAGGCACCACACCAGAAAAGCACAGGGAGGTTAAACAGAAATCAATCCTAATACCAAAGGAAGGGGAACAACGGTGACTGAAAGAACCGAGAACTTAACCTAAAGAGAAGACTGAAAAATCGTAAATCAAAGTTGGGGAACAACGGTATAGAAAACCGATCCGGGAATAGGAACCTAACACCAATCAATGATAACCAAAGAGACGGATTGAAATATCGTGTGAGAGCAGCACACGAGAGAATCAAAGTCTAAAGGACGCAGATAAGAGGACACTAAAGACTACGATGGAAAAATAAAGTCGATGGAAAAATCCACTACCTTAAAAACTATTCTTAGCATAGAATTCATGACTAGGTTGGGATGAAAAAACCATGATGAACTGGTTTCTTATTCAAAGATGGAAGTAAGAAGATTTAAGAAAGTTAATTATCATAAATCCCCAGTTACGGCACTAACTAAAACATTATAGGAGGTGGGTATCGCACCGCAAAGAACTCATGCACTCAAGACAAACCAAGCGCCTAACCACAAGCAAACCAAACCTGCAGCAACTGAAAAAATCCAAAGATGCGAAGTTAAATTTCAAGAAACTTGTAACCAACAAAGGAAACACAGTTCAATGATCAATAAAAGTTAAGATGTACGACCATAGTACATAAAACCTATTGTCCACTTGAAAAATAGGAAACGCAGAAAAAAGGACTTCAAAGAATTTACTGCAAAGGAAGGAATGAAAGGGCGCTTGAAATACACTCGGAAGAACAAGAAAGAGGTGAGCGGCGGTAAATCTGCAAGTACAACTGCAAGTATATCTGCAAGTACAACTGCAAGATGACCCTGCCCACCAAATTACAGTAAAATCCAAAGGGAAATAACTACTACACTCCACAAAAAGTTCCAATCACATGAGGGGCTGGTGATCTAAAAACAGTGTGGAGTAAAAAGAAATAGCTAATCTAAGATGAGCTCCACCGAACGAACCATCTGCCTATGGAACTAAGAGTCAGAAACCATCAAGACGCTATAACGGTGGTCTGAATTAATTACCACCTTCCACCAAAACCAAGAAAGACAGCTGAAAGGAAGCTGCCGAAACAAAGCGTCGTAACGCTCCACCAATATAGACTACCCTATAAGACAGTCTAGGCGGTGCTGAGGAACAGGCACCTAAAACAATGAAAACTGGGTTGACTGTAACACCCCAGCCATACGCAGTATCAAACTAGACCAGTGTTCAAGATCATCACTTACACATTCGGCAACGGCTACATCACCACATGGGCTTGACCCGAATAATCCACCAGGGAAGACAGGAGGCGAAGGAATTATCGACACCTGCGAGCCATCCGAGGTGGTCGGAGGTTGGCGACTATTAGGCAATGGACCTGATCCAGGTACCACTATGATCGAAGGCTGTCTAAATCCTAAAGCTTCACCGATAAAACGTGGCACAGAGGAGGGCCTGGTGACCCCCTGAGATTCGGCTAAGATTATAGTTGGATATCCAACTCCCACCCGCCCTAAAACTTCACACACAATACAGCAAGATCAGGCCCTGGTCTAGAATGCAACAATGATACATCCAGCCAGGCCAGCCAACAACAATTGGGGTTGTTAAAGGGCGTAGGGAATTACCGGCGCCACGTAACATATCACCGTTTGATGACAGGAGGGATGCAAGCGGGCACGGGGACCCATAATAATGGAAGAGCCCAGGAAGACAGTTTAGAACTGAACTGGAGATAGAGAGTGCATCACTACTCTCTACGACCCGGCGCAACATTGGAAACCCAACATATAATAACCCTTACTCACCAGGGAATACCCAACCAGTCTACCAAATAATGCCTTTTTATCAAGCTTGTTGCGTGACTGCCCAATACTAAGGTGACATAGCAAGGGCAACCAAACAAACGCAACAACGACACATCAGGTGCAACCCCAAAGAAAAGCTCCGAAGGAGTCTTGTCTCCCTAGATGAACACGCGATTGCGAAGATAACACACTAGCATGTGAGTAGTGTCATCATCAACAACTCATGCATGCCCCAACTAATCGAGATCAACCATGCCTCTATACCACTTAACTAAAAAATTCCTAAGCCCTATCAGAACTCAAACACTTGAAACCCAAACTCACGTAGCTAAGGCATACACCTAAGGGGGGAACCAGGGGCACGGGAAGACAAAGGAGCAACCTCTGTCAAACCACGGAACGCACCCAGGGGTCACAAGGAGCCTAAGAGAGAAAAATATCCACCAAGATTTCATGCCAAAGATCCTCCACGGCCGCTGGACTAGGGCCAGGACGGCGTCCACGTCGGCCTGTAGCATGGGCGAAGTCCGGCGCTGCGAGACCTGGGATCACAGAAGGTGGGGAAGCGTTAGGTCGAAGTCGAGATTAGAGGTATGGGAAAAAAGGAGACGAGAATGACAGTGCAGCAAGTCGCACCTGGTGCAGAAAATCGCACCAATGGCAGAAAATCGCAAATCGCAAGGGCAGAATTCGAAAATTTATCGCTAGGATGCGAAAAGCAGAGCCGAGGCATGTAAAGGTCCTAATATTCCGCCGTCGATGATCAGTCAATCCCAAGTCCCCCCCTCTATCGCTCGACTCACCCGGTTGGGGGGTAGAGGGAGCAGCACCCGTAGTGGTGCTGACCATACCCCCCTGCTTCCTACCACCTCCAGAATCTCCAGGTCCAGACGCGTAGGTCGTCCTCCTCTGGCGAACCCTACGGCAGTGCCGGCGATCCGCCAGCTTGATCGAAAAAATTCTCCAGAAGGTAGCACAGAGCCACTAGAGCGCAAGCTCATGCCAGTAGCCGACCGTCGGCTGGGCAGAGCAAAGGGGGCACAGACGACGTAGACATCAGCAGGGAGCTTGGTCGGCTTGGCAATCTCCGGTATGCAGGCAGAGCCTCAAACACCGGAGAAAGGTTAGCGACGTCAAGGACGCGAGCAGACGAAGACGGGGTATCTCCACCGATGTCCAGGCTAGTCGCCGACTTGAGTCTGCACGTCACAGTCATCTACGACAGACGGGAGGAGGCGACAGACGGCAGGGGAGGAAAAGGAAGAGAAGATGGAGAAATGACTGGGGGGGGTTACTTCCACGATGGCGGAAGGACTCTCATGACCGTTAGCAGAGGCAGCTGGTGCACAAACGTCTAGCCAATCATCAAGAGGAGCCGTTCCTCCGTTGGAAGGATTGGTCGCAGTCATCGCTGAGAATGATACTGCGCATCCCGCGCGTCCAGGAAAGACCATCCATGTCATGGAGTTTCTCAAAATGGCGGGAGGTCCTCGCGGAAGTTGCATCGTAAAGCAGTGGTAGTAAATGAAGGACCGTATAACCTATCAGCTTGGATAACACTCCGGAGAGTGGACTTTGTGTGTGCAGAACGCCAATCTATAAATGCGGATACGAGAGTAAGTTACAAGCACAGGAGACCCATTAAGGGGCACCAGTGGAGGAAGGAGCGGCAGCCTGTACCCTGATAAGGGTACAGGCTATACAGGTGACGCAGCCAACAGGAAGCTGTCACTGAGTCACTCAGGGATGACTCAGTCTACGGGAAGCTGTCACTACGGGAAGCTGTCACTACGGGAAGCTGGCACAGTACTGGCAGAGCCGATAGTTCTAAGGAAGTACATAAGGAGTCACCAAGACATAAAACAAGCGAGAGCACCGCTATTCATGCTGATAGAGGCAGAGTAGTGGTGATGCTCCAAGGTCAGCCAGGTGCAGACTAATAGGCTGGGGGAGATCCTGAATTTCATGCAAGGTGGACGGGTTACTGGTGCAGTGGGAGTGGGCTGCACAGTCTAAAATCCATTCTGTCTGAAGGGCTGTCTGGAACTGGGCATGAGGTGTACTGGCAGCCTGATCCACATTTGCATCCTTATCATCATCATCATCATCAGAAGTGCCATCACTTGAAACTAGATCTGGCATAGATTCATCTCTTTCTATATGACAGGCATCAGTATCAGTTATGGGTCCAAAGAAAGCAGTGTCATCCATGGGAGCATCTGGGGCAGACAGGGGTGTGGACTTGCCTCTTGAGTCAGCAAACTGGAGTGGCTGTGGTTCATCAGTTGTCAAGGCCATGAAGTTGTGCTCATCCTCATTGTCTGTGTTGGACTGAGAGGTGGAACAGTCATCATCTGCAACATGGGCATGCCCACGTCTATCTCGGCGGCTTTTTGGGTCTCTGGTAGATGCTCTGCTGTCTCTCCTAGGTGACTTGGATTTGCTGGAGGACCTCCTGGCTGCATCCTTGGGGGGTGATGGGGATCCCCGACGTGCAGATGTGGATGAGAACGGAGGGGGCCTGTACTTCAGTTCTGTGGAGGGACTGGTGCAAGTTATGGAGTTGTGCCCAAAACCATTGCAGTTCCAGCAAGTCATCTGGGTAGATGGGAGACGGTCCTTCCTTGGGCGGCCGTGGAAAGCAGCAGCTGCCATGTGCGCAGTCTCTTCTGGGGAGATGGTAGATGAGTCTGAAATTTGGTTTGAGACTTGGTACCTGATGATTTGAGTCTGGAAGGAAGCAAAGTCAGGGCAGACAGAGTTGTGGAATGAGAATCTGAATCCATTGTATTATGGACGAGGTGCAAGTCCTTGGACAATTATGCTGAGGAATGCAGGGATGGAAGTGTTGCTGACCCCATTCACTTGGGGAAGCAAGGTATAGAGCTCATAGCTGCGAGAGAGGTAGATTTGTAGTGACTCAGTGGGTGTCATGCTGAGGTTATACATGGATCTCACTGCCCCTGTTTCCAGGTCAGAGTTCCGTTCTCCATATGAGAGTTTGAGGAACCTGTAGGCTTTAGCGGCAACGTTAGTGTTAGCAAGGACGGCCTGTTGGATAGGTTCGGAGCAGTGTTTGAGGATCTTATTCAGGGCAACAGCATTCTTTACCATGTTGATGGGGTAGGAAACAGCGCGAGCCGCAATAACTGCATTATCATGGCCCACATTCGGATAATGAGACTCCTCCAATGGGTATCCGTCGGCATCTGCTGGCTCATCGGCGGGGACAACGGCCTTCGCTGCCTCAATGGCAACGGAGATGCACCCCGGGTGGGACCTGAGGTGTCGGAGGAGGAAGGGTCCAAACTTGTGCCATGGGACAGCAGGCGTACCGTCGAAGATGAGTGCAGGGGGTTTGACTGGAGTCGCCATGATGTCTGTCGCGGCGCTGGGGTCTTGGGGTCTTGGTCTTCACACCGGGTTAATAAACCGGCCTGTGGGTAATCCGGGTGTGAAGCTTGTCGGGCTTCAGTCTTGGTTGTGCGGTTTGGAGGTAGTGGTGAGGGAGTGTTGACAACAAAGGGGGAACCAAATGGGTCCTGTTGGTCTGTAATGGTGGAGATAGTAGCAGGGAGAGGGGGAATGGGTGACGGAATCAGAGGGGGGGGGGGGGGGGGGGGGGGGGGGGGGGGGGGGGGGGGGGGGGGGTACGAGGGTGTGCAGGGTTGAATCTCCGTAGCGCAACGCTGTGTGTGATCTGATGAGTGTACAACTCACGTCAAAGATCTACTCAGACTCCTGGACTGCGTCTACGTTTCGTCTTGGACGGATGGTAGAGACAACGGGAGAGTTGTGTGGGCAGTAGGCGAGGCAGCGCAGGTTAGATTCCTCACGTGAACACGTAGGCAATCCAGGGCCAAAAGCAGTACTCAAGCCGTCGAGCTAGTCTGAGGGAAAACTGTCACCTTGTGCAGGGCTGAAGATCCACTTGGCACGGGCGCAGGGGCGCTGTCTGCGGGTAGCGGTCGGGCCGATAACCTTTCAATCGATAGAGTAGTTACACAGTGAAAACTGAAGAGCAGATAGCTTATCATCGCAACTCGTGCGGCTATATAGAAAAGGAAGTCTTCAGGAAGATTCCGAAGACACGTGCAGGCCATAGCTAGCCTATGGCCTGGCGGCAGGCAACCCGGGTCCTGGAGCCACATGACCACGCGTGCGCTATGCCAACTCAGTGTCCGACGCAACGGACAATAACACCCTTCGTGGAATAACCCTCCTTAAATACAGGGAATTTGGTCCCGGATTGTACAGGGAATTTGGTCCCGGATTGTTGTGTTTAATACTGGACCGCCCCTTTTCTTATTCTGTAAATTCGGGACCTGGGCTCCGGGCTAGGTTAGGTTCCGGGTATTTCAGGGATTGGGTCCCGGTTTTTTTTTCAGGCAGTGCTTGCACTGGAGACTTTGGATCATTCGAGATGTATAGATGGATTGCAATGTTTTATTCACAGAGATTTTGAAGGCTGAAAAATTCGAATTCAAAAAAGTGATAATGAACAATAGCTATTATAATTTGGCCATTTACAAATTCTCCTCATTTGTGGGGGAAATTGTACCCATGAATTGGGCCTAGAAAAATGGTACTCAGAAATATGAGTACCCTGTGCTCTGACTACTAAAATAATAAGTACCAGCCAAAGTACCCTGATGAGCTCTGACTAGCTATCTAGTCTGTCTTCTGCCCCTGTCCCCCCCCTGCCGTCCCGACTGGCTAGTCTAGCCAAGCTACTATTATATTATGAGTGACCAGCAACAGTGACCAGCAGCAGTGACCAGCAGCAAGACCAGTGTCATCATCAAGCTTCTTGATCTTGTCCCTCTACTCATCCCTGCATGCTGATGACTTGCTCCTTCTCCACCATGTCGCAATATGCGGAAGTCACTGCCTGCTGGAACTGCAACAGCATGAAAGGAAGGAGGTGGAGTTAGAAGATTATTAGTTGCTTGACCAAGCACAAGCCAGTTGGACAATCAAGGAATCAGCAAGCAAGAAAGCGAGCAAGCATTCACGTGGTAGCAATTAAGATGATGAGACAGATAGATGGTGCAGCATATAAGACACATGGTGCAACATACAAGACAGATTGTGCAGCATACAAGACATATGGTGCAATGTACAAGACAAATGGTGCAGCGTACAAGACACATGGTGCAGCTTACAAGACAGATGGTGCAGCATACATGACACATGGTGCAGCATACAAGACAGATGGTGCAGCATACAAGACATACGGTGCAACGTACAAGACAAATGGTGCAGCGTACGAGACACATGGTTTAGCATACAAGACAGATGGTGCAGCATACACGACACATGGCGCAGCATACAAGACGCATGGTGCAGCAAGGCAAATCATGCTGCATAAAAGCCAAATGGTGCAGCATACAAGACACATGGTGCAGCATACAAGACACATTGGTGCAGCATACGAGACATATGGTGCAGCGTACAAGACAGATGGTTCAACCTACAAGACGAATGGTGCAGCGTACATGAAATATGGTACAGCATACAAGACAGATGGTTCAGATCTACTCACATGTGTTGGTTATATAACAACATATTGCCACTGTGTAGCCTAGTCAGGGGAGACTTCTTCGTGTTGTTCTCCCATTGTCTTCAAGATACATACACCTCTTGTCGTCGCTTGCGCAGGAGCAGGAAACTCTAGTTAACAGGCAGGTGTCAATAATCAGACAGCAAGGAAGGCATTTGTCAATCATGGAGGGACATAGGCATGCATGCAGGTGTGAAGCAGGCAGGCAGCAGAGAGAATTCAAGCAGGCAACGCAGGGTCCCCTAAGCGGGCACGGCATGCGCACGCAGGTAACTCAGCGGGGGCCCAGCATGCCAGGGCCTTCCTTGCCACCCCCCGGGCGGCCCCTGCCCTTGATGCACACAGCGGGAGTAGTAAATCCGGGCTCGGATTTTCTGTCTGGTGCCCCTGTTGCACACAGCTTGTTAGTCTGACTCCCATCCTTGGTGTGGAACCAGGGGGGTTTCCATGTTGAGCCATGGGAATGCCAAAAATCTGTGGGAAAGGGCGGCGTTCTCAAAAATACCAGTCTGTAATAAAACCTTGTGAGCTAGTACATGAGGATGTGGCATGGAATCCTTGTACTGTCTTCGAGGGGCGGGGGGACATGGGTGGTTGCATTGATGTTTTGTAGGACCTTTCGAATTTTGTTTTATTTTTAGGTAGGGGCATAATCTATACTATCTTCCTCCATTCACCTTTCCTTAAATATCCTGAGGAGATGTCCTTCCAAGCCATTGGTGGAATGCTTTGTGTTTTTGTTTTGTAGCGTGGAGCTCGTGGTGTGCATCCATTTGAGAAGGGCTGGGGATAGTCAAATCAACCCTATCCCGAGTTTTTTTCCTTAGTCCTAATAATTTGTGGTTTGCCATAGGGGCTTATCATTGGGATTCAAGGTTTTTTCCCTCTAATAGTTGTAGTCGTGACTGATTTTGTTCGTGTGTTGGCTAATTTATTATTAGACCCACCCGAGTGAGGTGAATATATTCCATGTTGTTATGAAATATAATGGTTTCTTTGACTGGATCACTGTTGAATATTTTGTTTCAAATTAGGTTTAAGTTTGCGTTATCGGTAGTAAAGACGAACTACGTACAAAGTGACCTTCTGGTCATCAACCACGTCCAGTCGGTCCTCCCCGCCCTTAACTTTATTAAGGGTAGTTAGGGCTAACTTGTCCATCGTTTCTGTTTAGGATTATCTCATAGGTGCTCATTTCCCATTGTAACTAGTCTCGGGAATTCAATGTTGCTCTTGCTTCTCTTTCGTTGTCTCCTTTCCAAGTACACAATTATTAATCCAACCATGCAGTGCGTGCTTCCTGTCCCCAGCCCCCCTCATAAATTAAGATTCACGTATGGGTTGTTGTAAGTAAGTAAGACTTTATGCGGCAGTGGTGTCAATACGAGCCCCATGGCATTTATCCCCCGTTAGCAACCTTCCCAAACGCTAATGCATTATTCGAACCAGGTGGTCCTGTGCCTCCCTCCCAGCCCGGCTAGCAATTCGTTCATTAGTTTTAATTAATGAGATTCACGTATGGGGTTAGACCGTTATGCACAGTGGTGTCAATACGAGCCCAAGGCATTTATTCCCCCTCAATGGTTCGATGTCAACTGTGCATGTAGTTAAATAATATTATATTGAGCTATGGCCAAGATGAAAAAGAAGAGCAAGAGTTTGGACAGAAGTCGACACCGTCGAATGACAGGATTATTTAGCATGGGTTCCACCCCTGCTGGGCAGGCACGACGGAGGACATAATCTTGGGTTATGTTCCCAAGGCCTCAATGGTTTGACCTCAGACTGTGCATGTGGTTAATATAATTATATGAGACTATGGACAAGAGTGCGGAGGTGCCCGGTATTGTTCAACCCCAGGACACTGGGTTCCAGAGGGGGCGAAAGCGAAAAGATAGAGAAAGAGTTTGGTAAGAGTCCGACACAGTAGGATGATAGGATTACCGTGCCCCCCCCCCCCCCCCCCCCCCCCCCCCCCCAACCCTCCTGCGTCCTAGCTGTCAACTTAGATCGGCTATTCATTTGTCGCGGCAAACCCTCCGCCCCCCCCCCCACACACCCACACACCACACACCCCCCCGCCCCCCCCCCCCCCACCCCCCCAACCCTCCCTCGTCTTTCAAATGTCCAAAGAAGACACCATCTAGATCTCGAAATGGCAGACGATTGCGTGCGCCTTCTTAACAATGCTTCGCATCACCGAACCAAACCACTACTGCTTTTACCTCTGCATAGAGCCGCTGGTCTTCAACCATGCTACCGCTGGACCATATTCAATTCGTCGATTAGTACACACGCTTTACCTTGGGCGAATGTCATGCTTTCAGGCAAGCCGATTGTCGTCTTTGCAATCGGTATTGCGGATGGAGAGGGAGGATTCGAATGCCGCAGGTAGTTGCGCAGGTTTGAAATTCGGTTGCTTCAACCTGGTCCATCCTCCTTGCTGCCTGCCTGCTTCACAACCTGCATGCATGCCTATGTACCTCATGATGACAATGCCTGCCTGCAGTTCCCCTGACTAGGCCCTACCGTGGCAATATGTTGTCATATAACCAACACATGTGAGTAGATCTGAAACCATCTGTCTTGTATGATGTAATGGAAATTGAAATTGTTACACCACGAAATATAAATACTCTAGGGACGTGAGATTAAGGACACCACATCGTTCGCAGAAGCTAGCTGTAGTCACCATAGATAAACATAAAAATATCCATGTACTAGTTGTGATCCCACCCGTAACTGACTGAGATTCATTTCAGTCAGTCACGTGGGTGCCCTGAGCTGGACCAAAAATGTTCATAACTAACCGCGGGTGGTGTTCCATGAATCTACCGACATTGTAAAATAGTCTGAAAGGCTGTCAACAGAGTGGTGGTTAGCAGTCTTGCCTGAATCTGCTAATGAAGAATTTCTAATGGTAAGACCAAGGGTGGTCATGGAGGTCACAAAGGTTCTGGGGAGGGTGCCAGTGGTACCATGGTAACAACTAGGTAGTGAAAGGTACCCAGCTAGTCTTAGGCCGGCCACCAACTGTGGTGTTTGGGCTGTTTATCCTCTGCCTTAGTGGGCATGGTTGGTTGTCAGAGCAGTATCCCAGCTCTAGAATCCAGATTCTCTTGTCGCAGCAGCAATGGTGGGTGAGCCACCGGGGGTCGGCAGGATGGCGAGACTGGCCCTCAGTTTTGGGCCAATCTCTGCTGAGATGGAGGGAGGGGCGTAACCAGTCAGGCAGGTGTTTGCCAAGGACTTCCGCGGGGGAGGTCCTCCGCCTACCTGCGTCCATGATAACGCGGCGGGATCCAAGGGCCTTTGCTGATGGCCTTGTGCAGTAATGGACAGCTGCGTCATGACGCTTGATGTACATGCCCTTGAAGGTGCCGTGTGTGCACCAGCAAGAATGTGGCCAGCTCCGTCCTCGTGGTTGGTACAAATAGGGCATTGTGGGAGGTGGCAGAGTTGGTTGTAGCAATAGGGCATCTTCCAGCGATAGGCAAGCTTCTTTTCCCCACATCCGTGCCCCACGGCCTTGAGGCCTTACTGAGTTAAACATACACCCACAAGTGCACAACCCCCATATCATTAGGGATAGCCGTGATGAGCTGGCCTTATTGAGTAAACCTACACCCACACGCACAAACCCCATCTCATTAGGGACTAGCCCGTGATGAGCCGGCCTTACTGAGTCAACAACACCCAACACGCACAACCCCATCTCATTAGGACTAGCGTGATGAGCTGGGCCCTCCTAAGTAAAACGACACCCACACGCACAACCCCATCTCTTAGACTAGCCGTGATGTTTTTTTTTTTTTTTTAGCTGGCAGTACTGAGTAAACCGACAACCACACGCAACAACCCCATTTCATTAGGATTGGCATTTATTAGCCGGATTACTTGTAAACCTACATCCCACACCCCAGACCACACACCCCATACCATACACCCTGCAACCCCACACACAACCACCACAAACTCTATTGCTTGTTAATGATAGGACATGCTTCCTAGGGGACCATGCTTCTTGAGAATGGAAAGGAAGCTTGCGGAGGAGACTTCGAGGTGAGTGCACTATGCGTCAACGGGAGGAGTTGTGAGGAAAATTGATTGGAGATGAGCAACCACGTTGCCTTCCTACATCTTGGCTAGAGTGTATTGTGGTTGCCACAGTCTATAGTTTTGGGCGGGAGGTGTGAAAGCTTACTATGATAGCGCTGGTGAGTTGGAGGAAGGCATGGGAAACTGGCAAGTTATGATGGTATAGTTACGAAGCGGCTCTTGTCCTAGTAATTGTAACTGCAGGGTTGGAAGGAGGGTGGGTACAAGTAGGTAAGATGGATCAATGGGGTGACCCCCCCCCACCCCCCCCCCCCTCCCCCCGCCGGCCCAGGAGGGCGCCTATACGAGAGGCACTTGTCTTTCTAATTGCAGGGGTTAGCAAGTTAGGGTGGGTAGAACGTTGGGGAAGGTGGAGCGAAAGGTTTTACCCCCCCCCCCCCCCCCCCCTCACACCAACACACACACACACACCGCCATCACAGGCTAGCGAGCACGCTAAGTACCGCGGCGTATTGTCTTTGGTCACAAAAAGGGGGGGCATAGGGCAGTTTTGACTTCATCTAAGAAGTAGGTGTACAGGTAGCCATATTTCTTTTTCAACTGCAAAGCGAGCTTCTAGCAGCTCCCTGCTGAGTCTCTTTTCCAACTACGAGCAGCAGTCTAGGGGTATCCTGGGCTCTCTTTTCAACTACGAGTAGGGGCTTCCTGGAGGATCCCTGGGGCTCCTTTTCAACTACGAGTTACGCTTCTATCCCGCAGCTCAATGGGGCTCTCTTTCAACTACAGAGCAGTAGCTTCTAGGAGATACCCTGGGCTCTCTTTTCAACTACGAGCAGCAGCTTCTAGGCAGATCCCTGGGCTCTTTTGTCTTCGGCAGTACATTCTCAATGTATCTAAGCATTGAGATCAAGTGTGGAGACCTAATCTCTTGCATACAACCAGTGCTACGTTGAATTGATCTTGGTTACATGTTGCTTAAGCCGTTTAGGCTGCTCGCTGTTTTATTTAGGCTTAAGTCTCTCGCTTGTCTTCGACAGAACATATCAAAAAGTATTATAAGCGTTGAGATCACATGTAGAAGATCCGAACTCCCTGCATACAAGGATAGTGCTACCTGGAACTTGGTGCATAGTTGCTTTAGCCGAAATGGTGCTCGCTCGTCTTCAGTAGATAACAAACCGAGATATTTAGCCAAGCATTGAGACCAAATATAGGTGATATGATTCTCCTTGCATACAACTAGTGCTACCTTGAACTGATCTTGGTTATATGTTGCTTTAGCTGTTAAGGCTGCTCGCTTGGCTTCAGTGGAACCATACCGAATCCTTATACAAGCATTTAGATTAAATGTAGGAGATCCGATACACGCTACAAACTAGTCCTTCCCCTCTTCATCTGTTTACATACATTTGCTTTCAGCCGTTCAAGGAACTACTTGCTCGCTCTAGGCATGTGTCTCCAGCCTACTGGGCTGCTCGCCGCCGAGAAATTAAGATACTCAATCCTTATGGAATAAAGCAAAAACAAAGCACGAGGCGTAAAGGCATGAGCTCTTTAAACCCATGGCTAAGGGATAATACGAGACCTCGGTGTTAGCTGAAACGCTGTGGAGCAAAAGCGCTGTAAGAAGGGACAATCAAACAAGCATAACTCCAAACACCAGACAGGAAGATGTGTGCGGAAATGTGAAAGACGAAGAACGCGGGGTACGCTAGAGGTGAAAAACTCCACCACACGGGGGGCCAAGGCCCCCGCCCGCAACACGGATCTCACGATCAAGGTAAATACCCAGAAGGAGCACCAAAACGGACATAAGGGGGACGGCAGGAAGATCTAGATCTCAGCAAACGCTACCAAATCACATGCACCTCCACAATTGCGCAAGCTAACAAGGGCAAGAACAAATCTATGCTAGTCATCCATGGTTCGGGGAGGATGAGGGGAAGAAGCTCATACTCGGCGGGAGGCTTATGTCCGGAGGAATGGCCATCCGCTATAGTTTGCCCTCAGATCTGAGAGTTACCGTGACGGATATTAAAAGGGCGGGTTTGTAGTATACCTAAACCTGTGTGTGCGAGTGGCCTAGTTCCATCGTGGACGGAATGGTGTACCAACGGATAGTCAGATAGGTAGAGGGTTCGATTCTCACATTGTCCTGCATCTACTGATTGTGTCGCACGTTTCCTGTAACTCATGGACGTACACATGATAAGTATTATTAAGTTATTCCGCTCATCTGGCTTGGGCCTATCAAAGCATTTGGTTGTTCCTTGCTTCGGGTAGGCTTCGGGCCTTATTATAATTCTTCATGCTTGCGTGCTTTCTATGACCACTAAACACACCCAAACCCTTAAAATGTAGGAAGGTTTACACGGGAAGATCAAAGTATGTGCGGAACGAACACATAATAAGAGGACCCGGCCGGGAAAAAAGGTGTCCCACAAACTTGGTTACATGGCTCGCCTCTTCTATCACTCCTTCAACTCTATGTGGCAACTCGAACTTGGTTACATGAGGTACAAACATGAAGGAGCCATCAAAGGCAAGTATGAGTCCATTTAGGGCGTTTAGCAAGTTTAACCTTCTAGAGGTTCAACCTTCAAAAGGTTTAAGCTAATATCTTAGACATAAACGACCTAAAAACACGCTATAAACGGGTTTTTACCTTTAAACTACCTCCAAAGGATTAGAACTAGCTTTACACTAGTTTAGAACTCGCGTAAAGTTAAACCAACTCGTCTTAGATTGCGTTTAATTGGTAGGGGAAGGACGGGTCTGTTGCGCCACAAGTTGGTTTAGCTCGTGCACTATATATATTACATTGCCACAGGCAGGCCAGTGTTGGCCCAAGACAAGCCCACTCCCCAACTCCGGCCCTTTTCCGCAAGATGGTTTTGTTAGGTTGACGTTGATGTTGTGTTGGGTTGATGTTGGGTTGATGTGTGAGTGGTGAACTAGAGTTGACTTCACAATGTGATTTTTTTCTTTGAGAGCATTATCGCTGCAAATGAAGGCGCTCATAGTGCATGCCCTTGGGTGTTATTTAGTTATTTTTAGTTCGTCCTTCCTCTCTTGTTGTTGGTGGGCTTGGTGCTCTGGATTGTATACCTTTGCATCCCTCCCCTTTCCGCTCTCCTTTCCACCTCTAGTTTGTTTCCTTTTTGGGACTTGACCTAGTTGTTTTTCAGGTTTGTGGGGTTGCCTTAAAAACCCTCGTGCTTCCTGTTATACAATTGGATGGTTGGCAGACTGTGATGCTGTCCTGTCTCGGCAGTGATTTGCTGAGTTTATGTAATGTTATAGACCGGTTCTCCCGGTCCAGCTAGAGTGTCTTGGGGCGCCAGGCCTTCCGCCTGGAAGCTTCCATAGTAGTGCCTCTGCCTGTTAGGGCCGGCACCTACCGGCGGCAGTACCCTGAGGTACTGTCGCCTTTTCCCTTCTTATACCTAGCATGTCGCCTGATTGTAAGCACACGCCCTTGTCTCTTCCCTGTGAGAGTGCTCAAGACATATCGCTCCGGAAAGCTAAAGGTTATGGGCCATCAACGCCGCAACGTGTTCCATGACAACAGACTTGAGCGACATCAAGCCTGTTACCCTGTCCGTAGATCCCTAGCTCCCGCGCAGCTGCAGTGCCTTCTACAGTTGCCGCGCCGCAAAAAACCGAAGGAAAAGTATCTCAGTTGCAGAATCTTCTCTGATTGCTAGGCACCTGCTGGAACACCACCCCCCCCCCCCCCCCCCCCACCCCCACCCCACCCTCCCACTGCGTCTACCCATCGTTCCCCTCTCCTCCCCTTCCGCGACTCCTTACCCCCATCGGCACCCGCAAGCCAAACTTAACCCCCCCCCCCCCACCCCCCCCCCCCTCCCCACTTCTATCCTGGATCATAACTTTTGGTAACCAAGTCGGTGCAATCATGACCTCTAATGGAACGACTGCTAGCCCCTTACTTGGACTGCCGTCTACTATGTGACTGAATCATAGATACCAAATTGGTAACATATGCGTAACACATAAAAAACACCCCAACGATGTCAGCGTAGTCCCGGAAGAGGTAGGCTCCGATGTTCCTCGCCCCTAGCTTTGCGGGAGTACACGGCCAGTGTACCACCTCGGTCGTCCCTGACGTACTCGACAGCCAACTTTCCACACTGCATGTTGACAACAACATCCAATTAAAAACATCATATAAGACGATAAAAAGCATAAACATAAACATATAAAGATGCATAAACATAAACTATAAACATACAGCAATAAACATATAACATAAAGCATAATAACTAAACATAAGCATAACATGAAAACAAAACATAAGCATATAACATAAGCATACCTAAACTAAGCAATAACATATAACATAAGCATAAACATATAACATATTCATATCACAATATAACACAGCATAAACATATAACATAAAGCATAAACATACCTAAAAAAAAACATATAATAACATATAACATAAACAAAAGCATATACATAGCATAAATATATAACATATGCATAAACATTTAAGACAAGCATAACATCTACTAAGCATACACATATAACATATGCATAAATCATCAGCATAAACATAAGCATATACATAAACATATAACATAAGCATATAACATAAACAACAACATAAACATAGACTATAAAAGCAGAAAAACCCCCCCACCCCCCCCAAAAAAAAAAAAAAAAAAAAAATTTTGTTTTAAAAAACAAAAATTTTTGCGCAACAAAACACAACAACCCCCACCCCCCCCCCCCCCCACCCCCCCCCCCCCCCCACATCCCCCCCCCCCCCCCCCCCCCACCCCCACCCCTCCAAACTTTTTTTTTGGTTTGTTTTTCTGGTTGTTTTTCTTGTTCGTTGGTTGTTGTTGCTTCTTGTTTTTGTGTTTTGATTTTGTCTTTGTTTCTTGGTTGTTTTTTGGTGTGTTTTTTAGGATTCCGCCCCCCCCTCCCCCCCCCCCCCCCCCCCCCCCTCCCCCTCCCCCCACCCCCCCCCCCCCCTCCCCCCCCCCACCCCCCCCGCCCCCCCCCCCCCCTCCTCCTCCTTCCCTCGTTAAGTCATAACTCCGTCTTCCTCTCCAGGGGCTGACGTAGATTCGCCCAGGTAAATGAGCCTTGCGTGAAACAAGCAAGGTGTTTCCCTCGCTCGCATACCACATGTGTCCGCCAGAAGGTTCCAGGGAGGATTGTAAGGAGGGGGGGGGGGGGGGCGGGGGGGGATAGGTGGGGATAAGGGTGGAGGGAGGGAGGTGTTGTGTGGGATAATTGAGGGGGAGACATGGAGGGGGGGATGAGGGTGATTGAGGGAGTAGGGGGGCGAGGGGAGCGGGCGAGGGAGGAGGAGGCAAGGGTAAGGAGGGAGGGAGGGAGTGGTGTTGGGGGGGGATGGATGGAATGGATGGACGGAGGATAGTGTAGGATAAAGTAGGAGAATTGAGGGAGGAGATCGATGGAGGGGGGAGGGACGGGAGGGGGGGAGGGGAGGGGGGGGGGGGGGAGGGAGGGGGGAGGCAGGGAGGAGGGAAGGGAGGGAGGGCAGGGAGGACGAGGGAGGGAGGGCGGAGGGAGTTGTTGTGTATGGACTGGATGGATGGATGGAGGCGAGGGGGACTGTGTATGGGGGGGGGACATGGATGGATGGCGGGAGGGGGAATTGTGGGACGGATTGTTGTAGGATAAATTTAGGGACGGAATTACAGGGAGGGATGATGGATGGAGGGCGATGGAGGGCGCGGAGGTGCATGGCGAGCGGGGGACGGGGGAGGGGGGGGGCTATGTGTGGGCGGTGGGTGGAGGGAGGGGGGGTGTGTGGGTGGGTTTAGGGTTTAGGGTTCGGAGGATGGAAGATGAATGGATGGAAGGGAGTAGGGAAGGAGGGAGGAGGTGTGTGTGTGAAGGGGGGGAGGGGAGGTAGGAGGCAGGAGGGAGGGAGGGATAGAGGTACTGTGTGTTGGAGTGTGGGTTGATGTATTGTGTGTGTGAGTGGGGTTGGAAGGGAAGAAGGGAGGAGGATGTAAGGAGGGGGGGGGGGGGGGGGGGGGGGGGAGGGGGGGGGGGGGGAGGGGCATGGTGGGCGTTAAGGGCTGGAGGGAGGGCGGTGTTTGTGTGTAAGTAAATTAATTGAGGGAGATATGGAGGGTGGGGATGATGGAGAGGGAGAGGAGGAGGGATGGTGGGGAGGGAGCGGGGAGGGCGGGAGGAGTGGTGTTTGGGGGGGGGGGGATGGCTGGATGGATAGATGATTGGATGGAGGGCTGGAAGGTTGTGTAGGATCACATTGTAGTGAGACATTGAGGGAGGGATGATGGATGGATGGAGGGAGGGAGGGAGGGGGGGACGGGGGAGGGGGGGGAGGGAGGAGGGAGTGTGTGAGTGTGTGGATTGATGGATGGGAGGATGGATAGATGGATGGAGGAACGGGGGGGGGGGGGGGGGGTGTGGGCATGTGTGGTGGGTGGAGGGGTGAAGGAGGGGGTTCGTGGGTTTTATGGTTTATGGTTTGGATGGATGGATGGATGGAGGGATTGTGTAGGATAAATGTAGGGAGACATTGAGATAGGATGATGGTGAAATGGATGGAGGGGGGGAAGGGAGGGAGCAGAGATCGTTGATGTGTGGGGGGCGGGGGTATGGATGGATGGATGGACGGACGGACGGACGGAGACGGGACGGATGGAGGGAGGGAGGGAGGGAGGGAGTTGTTGTTTTGTCGGGGGGGGGGCGGGGGGGGGGGGGGGGGGGGGGCTGATGGATGGCGGAGGCGGCGGGATGGAGTGGGGGGGTGGGCGGGGGGGGCTATGTGTGGGTGTGGGGAGGGAGGGAGGGGGGTTGTGGGGGTTTAGGTTCAGGTTGAGGGATGGATGGATAGTGGATGGATGGATGGATGGATGGATGCTGGATGAGGGGATGGATGAGGGAGGGATGGAGGGATGGTATGATGGATGTATTGATTGATGTATGTTAAACGACATACGACCTACCACCTACATACCTGCCTGCATCTGCAAACCAACTACCTGCTTCCCTGTATTCCTAGGTACCAACTACAACCTACCATCCTACATCCTACTTGCGGGTCTCACCGGCCGGCAGCCCTGCCTACATGCACCTACCTGCCTACTACCAAAAAAACATACCTACCCACCTAATTACCCGCAAATCACAAACATGAGCTATTAAGAACTTAAGTTAAGCCATTATAGCTTAAGTGCTAAGGGTTAAGCAAATTATGTAGGCCGTTGTGGTTGATTTCATTTTTGTATACCACACATAAGTTGTAAGCGGCATTGATTTATGGCCTGTAAGGATCGTGTGGCAGGGCCGGATAGGCCGGTTGGGGAGGCATTGGAGTACCAAATAAAGTTTTAGGTATTTATAGGCCTGTAGGAGACGTTGTAAGGCATGAATAGGCAGTTGGGTGCTTTCATGTGATACACAAATAAGGGTTCAGGCAGTGGTAGGCCGTTAAGTGAGCAGTTGAAGGCGTGTATCGGCCTTTGGTGATTTCATGGGATACTACAACTAAGTGTAGTAAGGCAGTTGGACTGTAAGTGCGAAGTTTTAAGGCAGATAGGCCTGTGGCGGTGATGTCAGTTGGAGTTACACACAGAAGTTGTCAGGCTGTGGGGAGGCCGTGAAGTGAGAAGGTTTGCAGGGTCTAGGCGTGGGGGGGAGGCAGGGGGGAGGACACAACGAGGGGGAAGGCAGGGGCGGCCGGGACCGGGACGGGAGAGGGGGGAGAAGGGGAGGCAGGGTGAGGCGGGGGGGCGGAGCAAGGATCAGGGGGCAAAGAGGGGAAGGCCTGGGAGGCCGGGGGGGAGGGCAGGGGGCGACTAGACGAAACCCGACAAAACCGACCACCAACCGAAACGACCAGCCCGCGGCCGCCGACCACTCCGACCGAGGCGTAACACGACCGGGACCGACCGACCTAGGACCGCCCGGGGTGAAACAACACCCCGACCGACGTTACCGAAAGACCCAACCACGGACCGAGGACAGGACCGTAGTCATACCCCACCAGACAGAACGGACCTACAGTACGAACCGAATCAAACACGCACCAAAACCCGCCGGACCATGCCAGGCCGGCCTACAAACCGACTCGTACCCACCTACCGACCTGTCTACCTAAATACCCACCCACTTACCTAACTTCCTATCTGACTACTTAACACACATACAACCTATCAACCTTACTACCTACTTTCCCACCCACCCCACCTATCTAAACTTTCTACCAGACTACTAACACACCAACCTACCAACCTACTTACAAAACCCACCTTCTTGCGTTGCGATACGTAATCGTGGCCCCTGCTTGCAACTTCTGAAGACCAAGTGCTTGCTCTCCTCAAGGCAGTTACCTTGCACAGCATCCTTGCCCAAACACACAGAAGACAAGCTGCTTATGCACGTGATTTAGTATCACGGTGTCCGGGTTGTACACAAGGGTGTCCCCCATCTGCCATGTCATGCTTCCAAAAGCGAGCTGTTGCATGACCTGATGAGCGAGGTTCAGCCATCCTGTGCAACAAATAAATAGGAGCAGCATTACAAGAGGATTCGGTTTGAATGGCGTTGCTCCTCCTACAATGTGCAAAGTAGGCGCACTTAGGTTCGGTGGGAGATACCAATCCTCGACCAAACGAACATTCACCACAACCCATATTGACCACGGCAGACAAGCTCCCTACCATGGTCGTTGGAGGCGGAGCCAAGGAGACATAGCTAGCCTCATGCTCTCTGACCTAGCTTATGAGAAGAGCAATATTGGCCTGACTGCTAGCGAGAAGAATAAGCTTGCCCAGAGACGCTTCCGGTGAAACCAACCACGCCGCAACACCACCAGAACCCGCAACACCACCCTACATTTGAGTCTCGTAGTTCCCGCCAGTGGTGATGTGAGGTTCAGCGCAAAAACGCAACAGCAGCAGCCGTATCAACCGCACAGTGAAATTGAGAACGAAATAAGAGGGAACACGAATGCGAGGAACAATGAAGAGCTGCGGGAGCTTGAATGGAATGGAAAGAACGCTTTGTTGGAATGGAAGAAAGCGGCTTTGGAAGATGATCGATTCAGGTCAGAATCAAGTCGTGATCGTGGCCACGGCAGTACCTGAGGCTGTACTCCCATGGCTTGGTCCTAAAACCAAGTCCGAACCACCATTTCCCGCCTTGTTCGAATCGAATTCGAAGCCCCCCATCTGTCGAAGGGCGACAAATGAGAACGCCCCATCTGTCGAAGGGCGACAAATGAAAACGTAACAAGCATTCGCTTGCATGACGCATCCTCTTGCGAGGCTCTTGGAGACATTTCTTGCACAAGTGGTGTATCAATCACTGCTTGCCGCTCTTGTATTCGACTTGTTTCAAGCCACAAGAGCTTTCAAGAGGTTTAGCTTATTTAAGAGGGGGAAACAAGAGGCGCAAAACTTACCGACGTTCACTAGCTAAAATTCAACGGTAAGTCAGATGTTGTCACTTTGAGATCCCTAACTTTATTGGTCGGTGACTCTGTGACTCTGTGACTCGACACAGGTGCCGCCGTGATGCGAGAAGTCGCTCTGTGACTCGACACAGGTGCCGCCTTCCGTTCCTCGAAACACGAGTGTAAACGTCGTGGCCTAAGCCCCCCTACCAAGCCTGTGTATTGCTGGCGGTACACTCTGGTGTCCAACTAAAATTCTCGACTACATTTTTGATCTCAGAGATGTCTGTGAGAGGCGTGTGTCACGATGATGCTTCTCGCGTTCGTTCTGTATTTTGGGGGGCCTTGGGGTGAGACGTAGGTATCGACAGTGTCCCGCCGTTTTCGCGGAGGAGGCGTGTGTCACGATGATGCTTCTCGCGTTCGTTCTGTGTTTTGGGGGGCCTTGGAGTGAGACGTAGTCTTCGACAGTGTCCCGCCGTTTTCGCGGAGGAGGCGTGTGTCACGATGATGCTTCTCGCGTTCGTTCTGTATTTTGGGGGGCCTTGGAGTGAGACGTAGTCTTCGACAGTGCCCCGCCGTTTTCGCGGAGGTGTCCCAAAATTATTTGAGAACAACTGTATTACAAACAATGGGCGTTCCTCAGACTCCTCAAAAAAAAATGTAGTGAACCACGGACATGTATCTGGTTTCAGGGGATATCATTCAAATTATACAGAGTGTCCCAAAATTATTTGAGAACAAACTGTAACATTATTGACCGGTCTGAGTGTACCCCCCCTCCATTGGTCACGACGCTGAGAGCACAGCTGCAGCAGCGTCTGCCTTTGCTTCCACTTTGTTGTTATCAGACCCCGTACCGAGGATGACACCGTAGATGTCCCGGATGGTCGTAGTAGTGACGCGCGTTGTTGCGTTGCTATTCTCAGAAACGGTCTGGAATGTCGGAAAGTAACCATACTTCTGGCGGTAAAAGGTGTTAAGGTCGTGCTTCGCGCTGCGTTTGTTGATGATAACCTCTGCGAAATCCACGTACTTCTCAATGAAGCCTACGAGCCACGCACTCACGACGTCGAACCCCATCTCCAAAAACATCGCGCCAAGAAATGCCTCGAACACGTCCTCCAGGACCTTCTTGTCAGTAGTCGTCTCTTTGTCAGCAAGGTGTTCAGAGGGCGGTTTGAACCTGGCTACGATCCTACGAACGAATTCACCGAATGGAGTGTGATTCACCGCGAGTCGCGAAAGCATCGCGCCGCTAACCAATTTGGAGCGGACGCTCGTCAGGAACCCCTCGTCCGGGTCGTCCTCGCAGGCCCACTTGACCACCGACTTCATTGTCAGCTTCGGTCCGTCATAGTCTGGCCTTCCCACCGTCTCCCATAGCTTCTCTGCGGCTTCCTCATCGTATCTTGGTGACACCTTGGACATTTTTTTCCATAGCGCCTTGTACGCCTCGCCGTACTCGTTCTTCAATGCCGTCGCCACTCCTCGCCATGTGTCTCTGGAATCCCACCTGCTTTTTCCTAGGAGCAGTAGAATCTTCTCTACATGCGTGCTCTCCATGAAGCTTGTCGGCATCATTATCCCCTGCTCCACCTCCGTTGTTGTTGGTGATGTGTTTTCCACCTTTGCCTTTGAGTATCCCGCCGCTCCCCTACTCTGACTCGTCCTTTTATTCTTCTTCTTCGCCACCGCCACCCTCTCCATCAGCGCCTTTGGAATGTAAGGTATCGACTCCAGCTCCCACGGAGCCCTTCCCTCCTTCCATGCCTTCCCCTCAGTGGGTGCAACATACAGCAGACCCCTGGTCCCTGTCCGGCACAGGCTCTTCATATCAACCTTCCTTGCATCATCGACTTGTCGTGCACCGTCATAGTACCCCTCCTCGTCCGCCCATGTCGGGCGCAAGAACATGTAGTGGCGTCCCTTCCTAGTCTCTTGGATGGCACAATTTTGCATTGCCTCACCCACCTGACCATCTTCATCTTCCATCCTCTCCAACCACTGCACTGTCTCTTCGTCGTCCGCGTCGACCACAACCAATCCATCCAGCAACATTCCCCATGCCTTGTGTGTTGGGTTGTTGTTTGCGTACGCGTCCGCTTCGGACCATCCCCACTTCGCTTTTCCTAAATGCTTGTGTTTAGGCGCCTTCAAGTCAGTCATGGGCATCAATACTGTTCTTCCCACACTCACCTCAGATCTCTTCAGCCACGCGCTGAGCTTCTGCAACTCTTCGTAGGATGCCATGTCGTTTAATTGATGTTATGCATTCATACAGTATTTCCTTTAAACCACCCTAAGATGATGATTTCTCGCGTGCGTGTCTGCATCCATGAATGTGTGTTGCGTTTCATACTAAAACCTGTTGTCTTGCCGCATTCTTCTCCTCTTTCTTCCGTTGCCTCCACTTTCTGCAGCTCTCCCCAAGCGCTTCCCTGACCTCCTCGCTGTACCTTGAGACATTCGGGTCAAACTTCATGATCTCACGCATCGCCTTCATGACCATACCCGCCTCTGCCTCGCATCTATCCCCAGTATGCTCTTCACTCTCTCTTCCAGCTCGAAGTATCGTTTCTTTGACAACGTTGATATCCCCTTGTCTCCATTTTTGTTTTTTTGGCGTGAAGAACCTAGTCTCCTTGCTCGATGACATCATTAATGTACGAGCTATTATTCGTTTCTTTTACAATAAATTGTTCATTCATTCATATTCATCTATACTCTTCTCCTCATTATACATTTCCCCTCTCCCTTATACACACGCTCAATCGCTTCTCAGACCACACACACATTCGCCTTCACATTCTCTCCTCTCAGACAGACAGACAGACCCACACACACTCAGGTGCATGATGATGGAACACCCCTGTCCTCCCCCCCAAACGCTGGTGGGCAAAACAGACCCGCGCGGCACGTGTGTCAGCAGCGCACACCCACGCGCACCCAAGCCCACCAACAGCAGCTAAGCATCAGCTCTCTGGCGCCTGTGGATATGATATAATCTCTCTCAGACCGATGATGTGATGGTCCTGTTTTTGTTGCAATTGTTGCACCTGAAAAGTAAACCCTTTCATATTTTTTCTCTATATGTACTTTACTTTTTTGTTGCAACATTTGCAACAAATATTAATATGAATAAGTAAAGATAGGTCAAGCTGGATCACAGGGGGGTTTTGTATATGACTGAATCATAAAAGCTACCGTCTTTTGTTTTTGTTTACAGAACAAAATGAGCCCTTGTATTCCATCCAACCGGGGGAGTTCCATGGTTCCGTCACTCATCATCCTGTAACACCTCCCTAGATCCGTCCCCCCATCTCAAAACCCTAAATGGATGTCGAGCAGACGCCTGCTTGAGCCTGCGCGTGTCCGTGCGTGTGCGTGATGACTCGACACATCCGCCGCCGCCGCCTTCGTACCGCGATCGATCCATCGTTTGACACTGTAGCCTCCGGCGAGCGCCCTAAACCCTTTAGTCTTCTTTGCGGACGCTCCATAAGACGAGGGGCGTGGGCCTGTAGCGTTTGTAGCGTTTGTATGGCTCTCAGAAATACGCATTGCTGGAGGCGCTGAATTCCACTGCCCCACTCCATGGGGCCGCGGTTTCCCCTTCACAATTCCGATAGAGTTGTCAAGCAGAAGCCTGCTTGAGACGACACGTTGTCTTCAGGACCCCTTTAATATGCGTGGGAGCGAGTCATCAGCTGAATTCCACTGCCCCACTCCGTGGGTCCCGCAATTCCCCTTTCATGATCCCGAAATAGTTTGCCAAGCAGACGTCTGTTTGAGACTACACATGTGTTTTCCTCGCGCCCATGAAAATACGTGTGTAAACAGGTCAGATCTGACACGTGTTTTCGCGAACCCTCGAAAGACGAGTGTAAACAGGTCAGATCTGACACGTGTTTTCGCGCGCCCTCGAAAGACGAGTGTAAACAGGTCAGATCTGACACGTGTTTTCGCGCGCCTCGAAGCTTCACACGAGTCAGCAGCTGAATTCCACTGCCCCACTCCGTGGGTCCCGCGATTCCTCTTTCATACTCCCGGGTTGTATGGGTTGTATGGGTTGTATGGGTTGTTGCTTGGCTGATGGTGCCCCATGGGATCAGTCAGTGAGTCAGCGGCTCAATTCCACTGTCCCGCTCCGCGGGACCCGCGATTCCCCCTTCAGAATTCCCATAGTGTTGTCAAGCAGAAGCCTGCTTGAGACCATGCGGTTTCTTTGGAGGACCTGACCATAGTGAATGAGGTTGCGAAAGACGCGACACAATGCGGCTTCAATCAATCGAAGACAAGTGTTCCGAGTGAGACTCGAAAAACGAGTGTAAACAAAGCAAAGTCTGTACAGATTACAGCCTTACACACACGAATCTCTCTCTATCGAACTGCGACTCATTCAATGCGCCGAACAAACCAGAATTCGCCCCCGTACAGACAGTTTTAGGATAGATCCGAATTAGATTTGTGTTAGATGTACATCGGATTTGTGTTAGATACGCGTCGGTATCACACCGTGCGCGACACCCGATGCGGTGAGATGAGAAAAAATAAATTCAGGCCAAAAAGCCTGGGTTGATTGGATTCAATAAGCGTGGCTCTCACTCTGTCCATGATAGTGAGGTTAAGCCGTTCTGCAGTGCCATTGCTTGCAGAACATTCAGTGGCGGTATGCTGAGCAATAATGCCTTTAGATGATAGGTAAGAGAGAAGAGAGGTAGAGGTATACTCTCCGCCTCTATCAAGCCTAATGGCTTTAACTGTGAAGGTGGTGCCTCTCTCAAGAGATTCGATGCATTGAATGATGAATGTGGCTGCCTCTTTCTTCTCATGTACGGTTTTAACCATGGAGTAGCCTGAGAACCTATCTCGGACAGTAACAAAGTACTTGTGGCCATTGAGACCACATGGCAGAGGGCCACATACATCTGAATACAGGAGGTCTAGTGGACCATCAGGAGGAGATTGTAAAGGGTATGGGGATTTCTTGAATTTCCCCAAGGTACAGGACATACACTTTCCCATCACATCTCCCACTACTGCCATGCCCGTTACCACATTGTTCTGGATCATCTTCTGCAGCGTGGTGATACCAACATGGCCAAGTCTAGCATGCCACTGCTGCCAAGTGGTGCCAGCTGCAGATGATCGATGATCCAGCTGTGGCCTCTGTAACATGAGCATGAGACTCATGCATGGGGGAGAGGGATAGTAAGTAGATGCCTTTGTATTGTCTGGATGTAGTGAGAGTTTTGTTTGCATGTGTGATGAGTGTGGCTGTAGCGGAGGAGGTTCTAAATTCACCTCCTTCTTGATTTAGCTTGATGGTGGAAAAGAGACATACGGGGCTGCGGGGTACGTACATGACATGTTCCATGCGATACCCAGTGCCGTGCTCATCTTGCACAGAGACACACCCATAACCATGCACTTGAAGTGGACCAGCCCCAATCATGACGGAATCAGTGCGATTTGAGTCGAGAGGGATATAAACACTAAAGTGAGATAGATCATTTGAGATGTGGGTGGTGGCAGCTGAATCTGCAAGATAGTCGTGGGAATGGAGCCCGACAAATGCACTTTGCATAGGAGCACATATGAGGTGATAAGGGGTGCTATAGACATTTGATGAGGGCTGAGGAGTGTCACAATGAAAGTGAGTATAGTTCACATTCCTTTGGTTGGATCCATGTTGTTTGCCATGTGACTGATGAGAGTGCTGGTGTGAGGTTGATGATGGGGTGTGACCAAAGAGGGTGTGAGGGGATGGAGCAGGGAAAGATGAGCCACCACCACCATCTCGGTGAGGGCATTGCCAATTCAGATGGTCCGTTTGAACCGCAAGTGAACCCGCTGGTGAAGACAGTTCACAGGTGTTGCCACGAAGGTCTGCTGAAGGAAAAGTGCTACCTAGACCGCGCCCTTCCCCGCGTCCCTCCAACATATGCCCCACATATCCCCTATTTCATTTCCAGATTAGATTCCACATAATCTATTCCCCAGAACCAAAACGATTGCCATTTCCATAGCACCAGCCAGGAAAAGGAGGTCCACCGTGGAAAGATTGCCAATAAACTCCCTATTGCATGGTCGAGCCGAGGGAGTTGATAGCTATGCCTTCATTCGGACAGCAGCAGAAAAAACATAGCGAGAGAGATGGATCAATCGAGGGCATGTTAAGGCTGCTAGGCACGGATGGCCAGCCATACAATGGTACGGGCGGATGCGAGGGAGCTAAATAACGTACCTGCTTACAAGCTTAGCAGAACAGTATTTCTGACAAAATGGACCTTGCTGATTGCTTCAAACAGAATCCATCGCGCGTGTCTAAAAGACGTTGGGAAGTCACCAGTAAGGGTGCCACTGCCCAGAATTGTGTGAGCGGAAGTAGCGAGAGTGAGAGTGGGGAGCTAGTGGGAAACATGCGGAAGTCAAAAACATGAGTATTCTAGTCACATCGCACCACGTAGCAATTGCCGCAGAACATCCCGAGTAAGAATTGGCAATCGCTAGACGACGATGGGTTCAATGGTGTCAATCAGGGAAGGCACACCTACCATTTAGAGCGTCCAGTCTGTGAGGAGGTAGCAGCTCAAAAGCAAAGAGTGGTAGCTCGAGGCCGAAAGGAGAGAGCAGGATATGGTGCAAGGTACGTGAAGTGAAAAGAAGAGAAGAAAAAAAAGATGGTACTGGGAGACCGTGTGGGGTCGGCTCTCAGGTTTCGCGCCTCGGAATCCAATCTAGAGAGTGGTGCGGGCAATGATTCGTTAACAGAGAACATGGGTAGGCCGGTTTGAGTGTCGGTGTTAGCCAAGAGCCCCCCGCCTGGCTTCAGTGCAGTCTGATCCCCTCTGCTAGGACCTGGCCGATTCCAGTACCCGAGGAGAGCGGGTAGCGGTGATTACAGCAGGAGGCAGGGGAACCACATTACGGTGTCGCCAAGGACGTTTGGGTCGAGGGAGAATCCCTCTGAAGAACTTCTTATTGATCAGAATGCCCAGTGGGTGGCACGTGTGTATGGACACGTACCAATTTAGATAGAAGAAATATAGTTGGGTTAATAGTGAGCTTGGTCGAAAGATCACTCAAAAGACTTGCTTCGATATTGTTTACAGATGAATGAAGCCCTCCTCTCTCGCATCTAATATTCTTGCCCGCTGGTGTTAACGCAAGTCTTTCGATGGGTCGACATTCAGCTTCTGGCATATTACTTCTATAGTATAAGCAGTTCTCCATAACAAGTCTATCATGCTCTAATAGTCGATAACGCACACACGCAGGCTCCAGGAACTAGATGGCTCGGTTGAGATATCTCAACAGAAATCCATGTCCCGCAAAATCTGTCTGATCTAAGGAGGGGGTGAGAGGGGACAATAGTCCGGCAGGCCTTCAAAATTCACTTCACTGTGTCCCCCTTGTGTACCTACCTGTGGTAGGCCGGGAGGGCTTTCAATCAAGAAGTTGTTACACAGTGAGGACATGAAGGCAGATAAGCTTATCAAAATCGCACTCGTGCGCGAGATAAAAAGAAGGCGTCAGAAGTTCCGAAGACACGGCGGCCAGAGCTGGCCTATGGCCCGGCGGCAGGACCCGTCCTGGTCCATCAGTACAACTGCGTGCGCTATGCCAAACTCGTTCCCGAACCCGACGACAATAACAGAGGCAGGCCTGGCAAGAACCCTGAAAGTAGATGGTGGGTTGCATCAAATTTACGGCAGTAACAGAGAAAGTGCGGTAACAAGACGAATCGACTTCTCCGATGAACCACACCCGGAAGCTACACACTCGTCGAAATCTTCACTGCTTGCTGCGATAAAACAGCGGTTGCCATGCTCGAACTTTGCAATGCGCTTCCATGGAGGAACGTGTGTTTCCAGGGGGGGCGAATACGCCATCTTCCCGAGGCCGCACGACAGACACGATGGTTACCATCATTTTTCTCCCTGTATCGCACTCGAGCAATCAGCAGTCTCCCCACGTCAGCAATCCCACCCAGCCTTGAATCGTTCCTCCGAGCCTACCGCCCCCTCTCGCCCTCTCAGCCCTCCCTGGTCCCTACACTATAACAGCGAGCGACGGACCCCAGAAAAGATACCCAAGCCCCCCCCAAGCCCCCCCCCCCCCTCTCGTCTTCCATAGAGGCCCGGGCCCGGGGGCATACAGGGGATCTAGTGGCCAGCTCGGCTCGAAGCTAGGGTGAAGAGAAATGGGTGAGATATCAGTAAGGGGCGGAACAGGAAGGAAAAAAGTGGGACAAAGGGAAGAAAAGGAAAGAACGGGGGGGCGGTACCACTCGAGCAAGCTAGCCCCAACCAATTCAGAGTGAGGGGCGCCCAAAATATTGTTTTTTTTCTATGTTTTGTTGTTTTGTGGTTGTTTTGTTTTTTTGTCCAGAGAAGGCTGTATGTGTGTTTACATTTGTTGCGCACAGGTCGCCATGTGCAAGCCCTATTGTCCGCCTCGTCCAACCCATACAGCACCCAATCGCAACAGTGTGTTGCGTACTTGGAGTCGCGTATCCCTAACCCCACCGCGCTCACGTTAATTGGCATCTATCGTCCGCCGTTTTGCCAAACCTGCCGTAGATACAACCCCACCAGCAATCCTGTGTTCATCAGCACAAAACAGAAAGCCATTCTCTAGGGTTGCCCCCACCTCGCAGCCATAGCTATCAATGATGTCCCGTGGTCAAAAAGCGCAATATTCACATCGCGCGCATGCAAAGCTTTCCGCAATATGACGTCGCCGGTGGCTCGCCGTGCTAGCATACACGCTCATAGAAGCGTCGCAAAGAAGGGCGAGACGCGGCGTCCCTCGTGCGCGCGAATTCTCCCGAGGAATCTAATGGGACGGACGTGAACATGCTCCAGCCGGGGCAAACCTATCGGAGGCGGATACATTAGTTCACATACAGGATATTGCCATTAACAGTTTGTCGGCAGAGCCGCGGGCAGTGTAGCAAGTATTAAGTTGTGCAAGTACCGGTGCCTCGCGCCGGTCACATGCTATCAGCGGCTTCCAGATGCTTATCCGTGTAGACGATAACGCTTCATGGCGAATCGGACCTGGCAGAATGATTATCACTGTGCGAAAAGAGATGTCCAGGCTGGCCAATATAGGCGCTGAACGCGACACACCAGGGTGAAATCGTGTCATCCTAACTGGGCACATTCATGGTTTGTGATTTTTTTGGAAATGACAGCAATTGTTCTAGCAGGCCTTCAGGCTGCTCACTCGTCTGGCTGGCAATAGTAACAGGGGTAGCATAAACAGACAACAGCCACTGAGGCAACAGGTGCTTGGCTTGGTTTGTGTTTAGATTGCAAATGATCCCTAAATCACCTTCAGGCTGCGCACGGGTCTGCGGGCAGATTAAACATGGGTAACATAAACACCACTGGGCAGCATGTTTGGTGTTTGGTTTGATTGCATGTACTATCAGCCTTCAGGCTGCTCACTGACTGCGGGCAAATAAAAGGGTAAACATAAACACAAACTGGGCAACGCCTTGGCGTGGTGTGTTGATTGGCATGTCGTACATCAGCCCGCAGGCTGCCCCCGTCGTGCGGGCAGTATGCCCATGGGTGCAATAATCAAACTGCGCAACATGCTTGGCTTGGTTGTGTTTGATTGCATGTTCTATCAGCCTTCAGGCTGCCCAATTTCTGCGGGCATAGTTACTATAGGTAGCATAAACACTACTGGCACAACGCGGGTGATTTAGACATAGGAGGACGGGGGGAGGGGGGGGGGGGATGATGGATTGTCGGGAAAGAAGTAAGAGGAATAAGTGTTGGGGTGGGGGGGGGGCTGGCGTCATAAAGTGAGATTTATTTGTTCCTGAGGGAGGGGGTTTCCAAAGGTGGTGTTTTCTATCGACAACCTCAACCATTCCTTCTGCAGCCAATCATAGATCACCATCGGGGTCCAGCTAACCTAGTCAGAAAGGGGCCCCCATGCGCCCCCCAGACGTCTTCGCCTGCGCACAACTGATAGCCGGCACCGCGTTTTTAAGCTCGTGGTACGTTCCTAACAAAACAACTGTTGTTTCGTGTGTGTGTGTGTGTGTGTGTGTCCAAGTCAAAGCACCCTCGTGGCTGGTCAATGAAACCCAGTGTGTTTGTGTGCCTGTCCGTGTGTGTGTGTGTATCTCCAAGTCAAAGCACCCTTTTGGCTGGTCAATGATACCCAGTGCGTGTGTGCCTGTCCGTGTGTGTGTGTATGTCCAAGTCAAAGCACCCTCGTGGCTGGTCAATGAAACCCAGTGTGTTTGTGTGCCTGTCCGTGTGTTTGTGTGTGTGTGTGTATCTCCAAGTCAAAGCACCCTTGTGGCTGGTCAATGAAACCCAGTGTGTGTGTGCCTGTCCGTGTGTGTGTGTATGTCCAAGTCAAAGCACCCACGTGGCTGGTCAATGAAGCCCAGTGTGTGTGTGTGCCTGTCCGTGTGTGTGTGTGTGTGTGTGTATGTCCAAGTCAAAGCTCCCTCGTGGCTGGTCAATGAAACCAGTGTGTGTGTGTGTGCCTGTCCGTCCGTGTGTTTGTTGTGTTGTCCTAGTCAAGAAAGCGAAAGCGCCTCGTGGGTTGGTCTATGAAACCCAGTGTGTGTGTGTGCCGTCCTCATTGGTGTGTGTGTGTGTATTCCAAGTCAAAGCACCCTCGTGGCTGGTCAATGAAACCCAGTGTGTGTGTGTGCCTGTCCGTCCGTGTGTGTGTGTGTACGTCAAAGCCAACGCATCCTCATGCCTGGTCAATGGAACCAGTGTGTGTGTGTGTGCCTGTCCGTGTGTGTGTGTGTATGTCCAAGCCAAACGTCCTTGGTGGCTGGGTCAATGGAACCCATGTGTCCCTGTATGTCATGCAGCGGCCGGCCTGCTGGTCAACAAACCCAGTGTGTGTGTGTATCTGTGTGTGTACCTGTCCATGTGTGTGTTTGTGTGTGTGTGTATGTCAATGGAACCAGTGTGTGTGTATTTGTGTGTGTGCCTGTCCATGTGTGTGTGTCTGCCTGACCGTACCCTGAACTTTGACCCGACTATTCTCGTGTGCAGGCTATTGAACGATACAGGATGCGAGTGTCTTCTGGATATCTTGGCAAGTACTAAGTCATCTCCATTCCGTTTCGTTTAACAATAATGTCTCGCAGCCTGTAAAATTCAACAATACCGGCATTTGCGAGAAGAGGGGGGGGGAGGGGTTGGGGGGGGGGTATCGAATCCCCTGGGGGGTGCGCAGGTATTGTTAACCGATACGATTTTCTTTGTCTTATAGAATGCTGTGCACACGGTTAGCACCCTTAACGCAGCCAATGCGATATTGGAGTCTGTGAAGCGCCAGATCAACTCAGAGCGCAAGAACATCCAAGTCAGCGTTCCCTTGTGGTTGGTATAAAAACCCACGTGTGTGTGTCTGTCTTCACCCTCAACATTGACCTGACTAATATAGTAATATCGTGTGCAGGTTAGCACCCTTAATGCAGCCAATGCCATGTTGATGCCTGTGAAGCGTCAGATTGAGTCAGAGCGCAAGAACGTCCATGTCAGCGTGCCCTCGTGGCTCATCAACAAACCCAGTGTGTGTGTGCCTGCCTGACTTCATCCTCAACATCGACCTAACTATTATCGTGTGCAGGTTAGCACCCTTGACGCAGCCAATGCGATTTTGAAGTCATTGAAGCGCCAGATAGACTTAAGAACGTCCAAGTCAACGTGCCCTTGTGGCTTGTCAACAAACCCAGTGTGTGTGTGTGTGTCTGCCTGACTTCATCCGCAACTTTGACCTAACTATCATCGTGTGCAGGTTAGCACCCTTAACGCAGCCAATGCCATGTTGAAGTCTGTGAAGCGTCAGATCGACACAGAGCGTAAGAACGTCCAAGTCAGCGTGCCTTCGTGGCTTGCAACAAACCCAGAGTGTGTGTGTCTGCCTGACTTCAACCTCAACATTGACCAGACTATTATCGTGTGCAGGTTACACCGTACGCAGGCCATGGGCCATGCTGAATGTCTGGTGTAAGCCGTCAGATCGACTCAGAGCGTAAGAACGTCCAAGTCAGCGTGCCTTCGTGGCTTATCAACGAACCCATCGACACTGCTAGCTACTTCATGGGAACTGACGCCTATGACGAAATAGATGCGGGGTGGGAGGCGAGTGGGGTTGGTGGGGGTTGGGGCTTGTGGCTCCGTTTGGGAGGTTGCGGGGGGGGGATTTTTTTGTTCTGTGGTCCGATTTTGGGGAGTTTCTGGTACTGTGGGTGCGTTAGTTGTGAGGGGTGTGGGTTTGGGGGTGCTAAGTGGTTGGGTGTTGAGGGGCGGGTGGGGTGTGGTGTGGGGGTGAGGTGGGGGTAGGGGGTGGGGCTCTGGGTAGAGTGGGGGGCGGGTGGTGTGGGGGAGTGGGGAGGGTTGGGGTGAGTGGAGGGTGGGGTGGGGCGGTCCGGGGCGAGGTGCTGTTCTTCCCTGCACATTTTTCTGCCCTCTTTTCTGCTGTTTCGCGGCCGTGGGCGTTGTTGCAGAGCTATGGGTCGACGGCTGTTTTAAACTGTTCTTTCCTTTTTTCTTACCTTTTTGCTTGTCTTCTATTGTCTACATCTATCGCTGATAGAGTGTAGACGGGAGCGACTTGTTAGGGATCTTGCGGTTTCTTGGTCTCTGGGGGGTTTTCTTGCGACTATGCCAGGTGGGGCTTTCTGAGCTGGACAGCCAATCAGGTGGCATGGCGTCATCTACACCTAAACCAGCCGTCGTGTTCGAGTGGGCCATTTTTTCTTATTGATGTTCATGGCCCCCTGCATCGACCCATGACACTGCTAGCTATTTGATGGGAACGGACACCTATGTCGAAATGGATGCACACATATACATATACACACACATGCACACATACACACACATTCGCTCACAATACCTCAACCTATACTACACCTCATCATTGTAGGTCATACACACACACACACACACACTTACATGCACACACATACACTCACATACATGCACACACATACACACAGAGATACACACACACATACACACACTTACACTAACAATATCTTAAGTTATGCGACACCTCATCATTGTGGGTCATACACACACATACACATATACACACACACGCACACACACTCACACTTACAATACTTCAACTTATGCTACACCTCACAATTGTAGGTCATGCACACATACACACACACGTACGCACACACACACACACACAGACACATACACACATATACATACACACACAAATACACACATACACACACACGTACGCACACACACACACACACAGACACACATCCACACTATACATTACACACCAAATACAGTGCACACCCATCGACACATCTCACACTCATCTCGCACACATTCATACACATACACACCCATGCGCACCACATACCTCAACCTATACTAACACCTCATACATTGTAGGTCCTACACACACACACACACATATACACACACAACCCACACACACACACACCTACAGACCCAACACACACACACCTACAACACAAACCCTCTCACACACATGTACACACACACCGTACATCCAGCCGACACACACACATGATCACACACAACACCACACATTAACACTTGCAATACCTCAGTCCTATACTACAATCTCACATTGGTAGGTCATACCACACCACGCACATACACCACACAGCATACACACCTTACATACACTACACTACACTCGCAATACCTCAACCTATGCACACCTCGTCATAGTAGGTCATACCCACACACACATACACATAACATGCGCGACACATACACACAGCACATAGACACCACACAACACCCACGTCACATACACGATACACACACACATACACATGCACACATAGACACATACACACACAAACATACACACACACACTCACACATACTCACAATACCTCAACCTATGCGACACCTCACAATTGTAGGTCCTTACTCTCTCGGGGGACAGGTACTACCTGATAACCAGCTGATAACCAGCTGATAACCACCCCTGATAACCACCTGATAACCACCCCTGATAACCACCTGAGAACCACCTGATAACCACCTGATAACCACCTGATAACCACCTGATAACGACCTCATAACCACCTTTGATAACCACCTGATAACCACCCCTGATAACCACCTGATAACCACCTGATAACCACCCCTGATAATCACCCCTGATAACCACCTGATAACCACCCCTGATAAACCACCCACTGAACAACCACCCCTAATCCCACCCCAATAATCAACCACACACCGCACCCCTGATAACCACCCCTAATAACCACCTGACAACCACCTCTAATAACCACCTGATAACCACCCCTGATAACCACCTGATAACCACCTGACAACCACCCCTAATAACCACCCCTGGTAACCACCTGATAACCCAGCCCCTTAAACCACCTGATAACACACAACCCCTTATAACCACCTGATAATCACCCCTGGTAACCACCTAATAACCACCCCTGATAACCACGCGCAGCCTGATAACCACCCGCTGATAAGCCACCCCCTGGTAACCACCTAATACCGCGCCGCCTTATACCACCTGATAACCACCCCTGATAAACCACCACTATCACCACCTTAGAACCACCCCTGATAACCACCTTATAACCACCCCTGATAATCACCTGATAACCACCATGATAAACTAACCTTCATATCTACCCTGATAACCACCCCTAAGTAACCCCGCTGACAACCACCCTGATAACCCTCGCCCTAATACCCTCCTATAATACTACGCCTATAACCACCACCTCCTGATAACCACCTGATAACCACCTGATAACCACCTGATAACCACCCCTGATAACCACCCCTGATAAACACCCCTGATAACCACCTGAGAAACCACCCTGACAACCCCCCTATAAAAAAGGCCACCCCTAGCTAACCACCCCATGATAACACGCTATAACCACGGCCTCCTGCTAACCACCTAGCTTGACCACCCCAATAACCACGCCTCTGATAACCACCCCCTGATAACCTCCTTATAAACAATCCCCCTTGTAAACCACCTAATAACCACCCCTGATAACCACCTGATAACCACCTGATAACCACCCCTGGTAACCACCTGATAACCACCCCCTGATAACCACCTGATAAACACCCCTGATAATCACCTGATAACCACCTGATAACCACCCCTGATAACCACCTGATAACCACCCCTGATAACCACCTTATAACCACCCCTGATAATCACCTGATAACCACCCCTGATAACCACCCCTAAGAACCACCCCTAAGAACCTCCCCTAATAACCACCTGATAACCACCTGATAACCACACCTAATAACCTCCTGATAACCACCTGATAACCACCACTAATAATCACCCCTGATAAGCGCACCTGAATAACACCTGAATAACCCACCTGTATATTCCCCTCTGGGATAACCAACCCCGTATACCCCCCCGATACCACCCTCATAACCACCTGATAACCACCTCACAACTGCCTCTCAACCACCTGATAACCACCTCACAACCAACTCATAATTGTAGGTTGTCACTCTCTCTGAGGATGGAAGCTTCAACCTGTTACAAATACGGTGGCGCAACCTCCTTCCAGAGCATCACACGATAACCACCTTATAACCACCTCATAATTGTAGGTTGTCACTCTCTCTGAGGATGGAAGCTTCAACATGTTACAAATACGTTGGCACAACCTCTCCTTCACTGATCATCTTAGTAGCTGCGGGGCGGCTGCGGCCTGTGCTGCAAGGCCGCCCTTCCTGGGCGCGCGACCTAGGTGGGTGCATAAGCCGACGGCTGGTGTCGAGCCACGCGGGGTCACAACCACCCGATAACCCTCATCAAGCGCACCTGATAGCCATCCACTCAGAACCACCTGATAACCACCTGATAACCACCTGATAACCACGTCATAACCACGTCATAACCAAGTCATAACCACCTCATAACCACCTCATAACCACCTCATAACCACGTCATAACCACCTCATAACCACGTCATAACCACCTGACAACCACCTGATAACCACCTGATAACCACCTCATAACCACCTGATAGCCACCTCACAACCACCTGATAACCACCTCATAACCACGTCATAACCACCTGATAACCACCTGATAACCACCTGACAACCACCTGATAACCACCTGATAGCCACCTCACAACCACATGATAACCACCTAATAACTACCTGATAACCACCTCATAACCACCCCCTGATAACCACCTCATAACCACCTCATAGCCACCTCACAACCACCTGATAGCCACCTCACAACCACCTGATAACCACCTCATAACTACCTGATAACCACCTCATAACCACCTCATAGCCACCTCACCACCACCTGATAACCACCTCATAACCACCTGATAACCATTTGATGAGTGTAGGTTGTCACTCTCTCTGAGGATGGGAGCTTCAAACTAGCACAGATACGGTGGTGTAACCTCTTTCCTGAGCATCTTTCCGATGCGCGTGCACTGAACAACCACGCTCATAACCGGAACCCGATCAAATAAGCCAACCACCCTCATAACCAGCCCTCATAGACCACGCACCTCATAAGGCGCCACCAAATAATAACCACTCCTAACCACCTGACAACCACCTGATAACCACCTGTTGAGTGTAGGTTGTCACTCTCTCTGAGGATGGGAGCTTCAAGCTATCACAGATACGGCGGCGTAATCTCCTGCGACAGCACCGCTTGCAGCATCGGGACTTCAGACGAATAGACCCTAGGTAAATAGGAGCCACTGCATAAATAAATAAATAAATAAACACATACATAAACAAATAAATAAACAATTGAATAAATTAAAAATAATATTAATAAATATATGATATATACAGTAAATATATATATTAAATATTTATGAGATACGTACTTATCTCATAAATACTGAGATACATAAATTAATTAATGAAATAATAATAATAATAATAATAATAATAATAATAATGATAATAATAATAATAATACAAAGAAAGAAAGAAAGAAAGAAAGAAAGAAAGAAAGAAAGAAAGAAAGAAAGAAAATACCTATCATTACAAGATGTGAGGTTGAGGGGGCCAGCCCGATTGCTTGCACTGGGGCAGGGTCCTGCAAAACGTATGTTTATGTAAGATTTTATAACCCATGTGCGTGATTCACTGTGTGATTAGAAAATAAAACGCTAAGCCTGGATACCCAAAGTCACGTGCCAGGCACTGTCAGCAGGTAACTTGAAGACCGCCCGCCCTCTGTTGTTTTGTCATCACCGCCCTGTCCCTCTCCTCTCTCTCTCTCTCTCATCGCCTGCGTCTCTCTCTCCGGTCTCGGGGCTCGGCTCTCTGCGTTCCTCTCTCACACCAGCATTTCTACCCTTCGGCTTCTTTGCAACATCAACTTCACGAGGACATCCTTCCCCCCTGTTCCTCCCCCCTGTCAACGGTCCCCTCTATCCCCTCCCCCCTAGCCGCTCTCCCTCTCTCTCTCTCTTGCGTCCAATTCTAACCGAAGCCCCCGGTCGGTCTTGCATTGCAGCATCGACGCCACCAAGACATCCCCATCCATCTCAGTACGAGAGAGTGCTGGGCTGCTGGGCTGCCTACATCAACCTCACGCCTCCTCACAAGGCGTTACATTTTTGTATCTATTGATTTGTTAACTTGCATAGCCACATTGACTTCACCAAGACATCCCCATCCATCTCAGTACAAGAGAGTGCTGGGCTGCCTTCCTCAACCTCACGCCTCGTCACATGGCGTAGCATTGATGGATGGATGGATGGATGGATGGATATATGGTTGGATAGGTGTATTCATTTGCTGGCTTTGCATTTACCATTGACTTCAACCAAGACATTCCGCCCTCCAGTCTTCAGTACACGAGAGGTTGCTCGGGCTGCCTTCCTCATCTCACTCCTCGTCACATGGCTTAGCCTTGGATGATGGATGATGGAGATGGATAATGGTTTAGATTGGTGTGATTAATTTTCTTGCTTGTCAGTACACATCAATCGGCTTGCGCCGTAAGACAATCCTGAATCGTCTTAGTACGAGAGGGTGATGGGCTGCCTTCCTCAACCTCTCGCCTCGTCACAAGGATTAACATTTATTGATGTATTTATTTGTTTACATGCATTGCAGCATCGGCTTCACCAAGACATCCCCATCCATCTCAGTACGAGAGAGTGCCGGGCTGCCTGGCTGCGTCCTCAACCTCTCGCCTCGTCACAAGGCGTAACAATTATTGATGTATTCATTTGTCTGCTTGCATTGCAGCATTGACTTCACCAAGACATCCCCATCCATCTCAGTACGAGAGAGTCCTGGGCTGCTGGGCTGCGTCTCAACCTCACGTCTCGTCACAAGGCGTAACACTTATTGATGTATTTATTTGTCTCCTTGCATTGCAGCATTGACTTCACCAAGACATCCCCGTCTATCTCAGTACGAGAGAATTCCCTGCTGCTCTGTATTGGGGGAGTAAGGTGAGTGGCGGCCTCGCAGTTACTGTCTTTGGCTTTTTCAATGCTGGAGTGTCCAAATTGGCTGAAGAGACCAGCCCAACCATCGTCCATCTCAGTACGAGGGAATTCCCTGCTGCTCTGCAATGGGGGAGTGAGGTGAGTGGCAGCCTCGCTGTTACTGTTTTTGGCTTTTTCAATGCTGGAGTGTCCAAATTGGCTGAAGAGACCAGCCCAACCATCGTCCATCTCAGTACGAGGGAATTCCCTGCTGCTCTGCAATGGGGGAGTGAGGTGAGTGGCAGCCTCGCAGTTACTGTTTTTGGCTTTTTCAATGCGGGAGTGTCCAAATTGGCTGAAGAGACCAGCCCAACCATCGTCCATCTCAGTACGAGGGAATTCCCTGCTGCTCTGCAATGGGGGAGTGAGGTGAGTGGCAGCCTCGCAGTTACTGTTTTTGGCGACACATGTGTGTGTGGTGGTGGGGGTGGGGCGGGTGGTAGTGGTGGTGGTGGTGGTGGTGTGTGGGGGGGGTCTGTGAGCCTGGGGCACTTTGTAAATGCGCAACAGTTTTGTTTTTCTATTCATTTTGTTATTATTTAGTTAATTGCGGTAGCTTCTAGGTGCTCTGCTGCTCTGCATCGGGCGGGGGGGAAGGGGGTTGGGGGGGGGTCTGTGAGCCTTGCCTTGAGCCTTGCCTTGAGCCTGGCACAGTGTAAATGCACAACAGTTTTGTTTCTTTCTCTCAACCGTTGATTAGTCAATACACCAATTTTACAAGTCTCACAGCTAACCTACTCTCCAACTTTTCCACACCCACAGGGCCATTGCGACTGCCAAAGAGGCGTTTGTTTTTGAGCCGAACGCGGATTCAACGCGCCAATTTTGCAAGCCTCACAGCTAAACTGGTCCCAACCTCAAAGCTAAACTGTTCCCCAACTCGTCCACATCCACATTGCGACATCCAACGAGGCATGTTTTGTTGTTAAGCGTAGCTAACTCACATCTATTGATGCCCAACAACAACAACCACAACAACAACAGCAACAACTAAAACTAAGCTAAACTGTTTCCCAACTCGTCCACACCCCCAGGGCCATCCCGACTGCCAACGAGACGTTTGTTGTTGAGCGTGACTCACTCACATATATTGATGCCCAGCAACACAAAGACGGCCAAGAACGGTCGAACACACAACAAGAACAGCAACACCAAACAGTCACAACAACAACACACAACACAGAACAGCACCAGAACAGAAGAACAACAACCACACCAACAAGAACAGCACAACAACAAACAACAACAACTACAACAACAACAACAACAACAACACCACCACAACAACAACAACACAACAGCACCAAGAACCAACCACACAGGACACAGCCCCAGAACAGCCAACACAACAACACAACAACAACAACAACAACAACAACAACAACAAACAACAAAACAGCAACAAGAACAACAACAACAACAACAACAACAACAACAACAACAACAACACAGAAAACAACAACAACAACAACAACAACATTAACAACAACAACAACAACAACAACAACTACACACCAGAACAGCACAACAACAAGAACATCACCAAGAAACAGCAAGACAACAACCAACACCAAACAACAACAACAACAACAACAACAACATCACCAAGAACAACACAACAACCACAACAACAACAACACAACAACAACACCAAACGACAGACAACAACAACACTCAACAACAAAACAGCACCAAAACAGCAACACAAACAACAACACAACAACACAACAACAGCAACAACAGAACATCACCAAGAACCTCAAGCCAACAACAACAACAAACAACACCATAGAACATCATCACCAATACAATAACAACCACAATAAAAACAGCAACAAGAGACATCAACAACACAACACGAAACTCACCAATAACAACAACACAACAACAACAACAAAACACAACAGCAAACCAGAACAACAACAACGAACAACAACAACAACAACAACAACAACAACAAAACAACTACACGACAACACACAACAACAAGAACAACACAACAACAACACAACAAGAACACACCAAGAACAGCACCAACAAAACAACACACCAACAGCACCTAGACAGCAACAACAACAACAGACAACAACTAACAGCAACCCACTAACAGCAACAACACCACACAACACACAACAACAACCACAACAACAACAACAACAACAACAACAACACAAAACAGCAACAAGAACAACACAACAACAACAACACTACTACAACAACAACAACCAACACCACAACACACCAACAACAACATCGACCAACAACAGCAAACCAAACCATCAAACAACAACAACACAACGACACAACAACAACACAACAACACAACAAACGCACCAATAACTCAACAAACAACACCCAACACGTCACAACAACAACAACAGCATAGCACCAAGACCGCAACACAACAACCATCAACAACAACAACCACACCACCCACAGCAACAACAAGAACATTCACCAAGAATCGAGCAGCAGCAACAACAACAACACACACAACAATAACGCACCAGAACAGAACAACCACAATAAAAACGAGTACACAAGAACACGTCAACACCAACAACAATAACAACAACAACACACCAACAAACAACAACAACAACAACAACAACACAGCACAATAACAACAACAACAACGCCTCACCATACACCAGCAAAACAACAACAACAACAACCACAACACATCACCATAACAGCAACAACAACACAACACAATAACAGCACAAACACAACAACAACAACCACAACAACAACACCAACAACAAACAACACCAAACCGAGAACGCCCAACAACAACAACAACACACCAACAACAAACCACTGACAAGACCAGCACCAATAACAATCACAACAACACACCAACAACACAACAACCACAACAAGACATCAACAAGAACACCAACAACAACAACAAACAAGCACTCGCTCACAACAACAACAACACTCAACAACAACAACAGCACCAAGACATCGACAACCAACAGTAACACAACCACGAACACACAATACAACAACAACACAACACAACATTTCACCGCAAGAACAACACGCAGCAACAACCACAACAACAACAAACACAACCATACGCACGCAGAACATGTCACACAACACAACAACCACAACCACAACAACAACAACAAGCAAACAAGACCAACAACAACCAGCAACATAACAACAACACACCACACCAACAACAACAACACACCAACTACAACAACACAACAACACACAACAACACCAACACACCAACAACCTCACCAAGACAGCAACAACACAACAACAACAACAACAACACAACACACCAACAACAACAACAACAACATCAACAACAACAACAACAACCAGCAACAACAACAACCACAACACACTGACAACGACAACAACACACCATAGAACAGCAACAACAACGAACAGCCCAATACCAGCATCAAAGACACACCAACAACAACCGCACCAAGAACAACAGCAACAACAACAACAACAACAACAACAACAACAACAACAGCAAACCTATAACAGCAACAACACAACAACACAACAACAGACAACAGAACAGCACCAGACAGACAACAACACAACAACAACAACAACCACAAACAGAACAGTCACAAGAACACAAGCCACACAACACAGCTACACCACAACAACAACAACAATAACACAACACAACCACACATCACCAAGAAAATCAACACAACCGGAACAGCCCAAGAACATTGCAACAACAACAACACAACAACAACAACAACACACCAGAACAACAGCGCAACAACAACAACAACAACAACAACAACAACACACATCAGCACCAAGACCAGCAACACAACAACATAACAACACAAACAACAACAAGAACAACAACACAAGAACAGGCAACAAGAACAACAACAACAAACAACACCACACAACACAACAAGCACCAGCAACCAGACAAAACAACAACAAACACAACAACAACACTCTCGCACAACAACAACAACAACAACAACTACAACACAACAACAACTCAACACCAACAAGCAACACAACAACCACCCCAGCACCAATAACAACATGCGATAAAACAAACAACACACAACAACAAGCACAACAACAACAACAACAGCACCACGAATACAGCAAACAACAACAACAATAACAACACAGACTAACCAAGAACAACAACAACAACAACAACACGAACACACAAACACAATGAAACAGCTCTCGCCATCAACAATACCATCCACAGAACAGCAACAACCAACAACAGACAGCCCAAGACAACAACAACAACAACCTCGACACACCACAACCCAACAACAACACAGCACCAAGAACCGGCAACAACAACAACACATCACCAATGAACGAAGACAACAACAACAACAAGAACAGCACCAAGAACAGCAACAACAACAACAACAACAACAACAAGAACAGCGCCAATAACACAACACACAACAACAATCAACTCGCAAGAAAGCCAACACACGAACTACAACACAACAACAACACAAAACAGCACCGAGACAGCAACACCAACAACACAACACAACTATCAAGAACAGCAACAACAACAACAACAACAACAACAACAACAGCACCAAGAACACCACCTACAACAACAAGAACAGCACCATGAACAGCAACAACTACAACTAAAACGAAGCTAAACTTTTCCTCAACTCGTCCACTCCCACAGGGCCATCGCGACTGCCAACGAGGCGTTTGTTTTCGAGCCAAACTCGGATTCAACGCGCCAATTTTTTAAATATTGTCGCTCCACACCTGAGTCGCGGGGGGCGGTCGGGGGTGGGGAGGGCTGCCGACCGTGTCCCCTCGTCACCAGTCTTTAATCAGACATGCGTGCTGAGACGCCACACTGAATACATGGATGTGATGAAAGCAGCGAGAAGCACAGATGGCGCTATTCCTTTTGAGCTGGTCGTGTTAGAGGGGGCTCTGATAGTGGCCCGGTTGGAGTTGGGTGGGTGGAGGGTGGGGGAAGATGTGGGGGGTGGGATTTTGGGTGTGGTGATGGGTTGGTGGGATGGTGTAGCGTTTCCCGTCTGCATCTCTTGCATGTGGTCTGTCAACTGCATGCAATGGCATTGGGGATGGGTGTGGTGTGTGGATGTGGTAGTACATGGATGTGATGAAATCACGGGGGCACGGATTGGCGCTCTTCCTTTTGAGCTGGTCGTGTTGGAGGGGGCTCTGATAGTGGCCACGGGTGAGTTGGGGGTGAGGGTGGTGGCAGGGTGGGGGTGGGGGTGAGGGGGGTGGGGGGGAAGATGTGGGGTGGGGGGATGGGGTGGGAAGATGTGGGGGTGGGGTTAGGGTGTGGGGGTGGGGGAAGATGTGGGGGGTGGGGTGTTTGCGTTGTTTGTGTGGGGGCGGCTGGTCTGGGTGGGTTGTTG
>JACBWV010000730.1:1678911-1757517 GCA_013435795.1 Chlamydomonas sp. ICE-L | reverse complement strand
GAGAGAAGAGGATGAGCTGAGAGGAGAGAGGCGCAGGGAGATCGAGTAGAGAGGACGGAGAGAGGAGCGTGGAGAGAGACGAGAGATGTTCTTCTTTTATTCTCGTTGGTGGGCCGTGGTTGGGTTGGGTCTGTGGGGGGGGGGAGTTCAATGGAGGACAGGGAGGAGGGAGAGAGGGGGGAGGAGCTTACCCTAGAGCAATGGCGGCGGCATCATATGCTAGGGCGGCCTCTACTTCATCAGTGTAGACGCCAACACATGTTTGGGTCCTTTCATTGAGGCACACAACTTGAACTCTGTTCATTGAGGCACACAACTTGAACTCTCCATCCATGACGATCTTTGTCCCAGCTAACACCCCTGCAGAGGGGTTGAATGTCAAAACCTCGACAACCTTCAAGGGATCCACAACTCAATCCATCTTCAAAGTATTCCTGCCATCATTTCCCTTCTTCTGCCATCATCTTTTTTGTAGGTGTCTGCCTCCCCGCCCCCCAGCTTCAGAATCTAACAAACCTCTATTTCCTTGCCCCTCCAGATTGGTCTTATTTCAGCCATCATCTTCCTTGGTGGTGGGTTCTGGTATGCTCGCCGTGAGCTGCGCCGCATCAATGAGCAAGAGGCTGCTGACGTCAAAGACCTTGAGGCCCCCAAGGTCGACGCCTCCAAGGTCGAGGCTCAAGGTGAGGTCGAGGCCCCCAAGTTTGAGGCCTCTGACCTGTCAGCCATCAGGCCACCCCCCTCCTCCATCTCCCTCACCAAGCCTCTGATTGCAGCCACCAGCCAATCCTTCCTCTCTTCCACCGACTCTCTCTGCAAGGACAGATGCCACGCCTCCTCCTCACCCTCCTCCTCCTCCTTCACCACCTCCTCCTCTGTAGATGTTGCTTCCTCGGTGCCGCCGGTGTCTCCCAAGGCTGAGCAGCAGTCTGCAGCCTCACCCACTGATATTGAGGCTGGCACCCCTGCCACTGAGATTGAGTCGGCCACTCAACCTTCTATGAGCTTCTGGGGCTGGTTTACACGAAGAGCTTGACCACCCATTCCAATGCGTGGCACATACGTACCCATATGTTGTCGCACAGACAGCTTGGCCACCCACTCCATTGTGTGGCACATTCATACACAGCTTGATCACCCATTCCAATGTGTGGCACATTCATACCCATGCTTTATGACATACACACAGAGCTTGGCCACCCATTCCAATGGGTGGCACATACATACGCATGCGGTATATCTGACACTAGGATTGGGTTGAAGCTCGAAGCTGGGTGCACTTGGCTTGATTGTGTCTTGATGCAGTTTTCCCTTGGCAGTCAGATAGAGATAGCGTTATAGAGTAGGAACATTTGAGACTTCGAGGAATCTTGCAAGTTAGAGCAGCTGAAATATATAGTATGGTACGATAAATACATACCGGTTAAAGGGAAAAAGTACGACTTTGACTACCCCAAGGGTATGACAAGTGTATTTAGACGTACGATGCCGGGGAATTATAATAAATCAAGGGTGGCGCCCTAGCAAACTCTACCGTATTGTGTGTGTGTACAAATGCGCAGTTGCTGTACTCACTTTGTTGCTGGATATAACGAATAACTTGAACCTTGAACCTAGCTAGTGTAGACATGTAGAGAATTACATATTAGAAAGAAGCCAGCGCATGGTTGCACAAACTTGGAGCTCTTTGTCGCGAACAATAATTGGCTGGTACATAGAATCATATATCCGATCATTATTTATTCTTTCTTAGATATTCTTTATTAAACACCCTAGAGCTCATGCAACCTGGAATACTAGTGGACGAGCGTCTAGATACACTTTTGCTTGTTTTCTTACCGTACTCACGATCATTTCTCCGATTCAGTTTTTGACCAAGTTCACCAATGTAACTCAAAAATCACTGATCTCTCTCACACACAAGCGCATGCACACGCAACTTGGATATATGTTACAGTCCAGGGGTGCGTGGGTCAAGTAAATTGGCTTTAGGGACATTCCCAATGCCCATCCGTGACAGGGAGGGCCAAAAAGCAAAAGCATTGATGAGCTGAACCCCAAACAATCGTTTTACCGGCAAGGGTCTCGAGTTCGTAGAACAGTGATAATTTAATTCTACAATTACCTTATGATGAAATCGTCATGACGTCATCCCACACGCAACTTGGATTTGCTATAGCCTCATGGAAGCAGCATACAGTCCTCAGGTCCTCTATATTGTATATTATGAATTGCAGGCTGGAGCCATGCAACCAATTTCAATATTAATATCAGATTTTAGATCAAGCTTCCTATAAATAAACCAGGCTAGCCCATTGAGCTGTCGGACACCCTAACGTCCTTTCAGCCCAATAGCACTTGGCAAACTCTTCTGGTTCTGTAAATATTGCACGAGGGGTGGGTGGGTGGGGGGGCTTGGAATGGGAAGACGGTGAGAAGCTCAGAGTTGGCTGAACTCGGTCTTCCTGCCGAAGACAACGAGCAGCCAAATTGCTGGCTGGTGTTTTGTAACCAAGTTAGAGTTGGCTGAAGTGCTGAACAAGTCGTAAGCTTTGCAGTTGACACGGGAAATTGGGTGAGAGTGTTGGCTATCGGAGCAGGCAGGTGGTAACGTAATTGAGTGCAGCGGACTGACGCCAAAGCTTACGAGACTGGTCTGGTAGGGTTACAGACGGACGATGCAGTGACCTAGAAGGGGGGGCTCCGGGCACCGCAAAAAAATGTTACAATCTAATCCAGGCAACCCGAATAGCACCCAGCAAAAGGAAACAAAGAAGCATGATCGTCCTCAACCAGACTGACGAAATGACAAGCCTTAAGCCATGTCCTAAAAAAAGCGCTGTGATGTACATGATGGGCTAATTAATGATTTGTTGAATGAGATAAAATCCAAACAATCCGCCCCTTCCTGATGTGGGTGGGACTGTGAAAAATAATATTTGCATATTTAACGATTTGTAATGATTCATAAATTGTTGGAGACAAATGACTCAGTCACAGCCAATGGGAGAGACAGTCACGAACTACATAATTCAGTAGGTGGTGGGGATGAGTGGTATGGGTGCACGTGTGGGGATGGCGGCTGATGAAGTCGTAAAACAGATACAGGCCAGAATCACTTGAGGTACGGCATTATCCTGTTCCAAACAACTCCACGCATTAGCAACCGTCGCATACTCCTCGCCACTGTAGCATACATGCATACTCCTCCCCACAATCTCCAGGGCTCCACCACACTTAGTATGCGGCAGCACAACGCCAGCTCCAGAGCTCCACCACAGTAGGCATGTGGCAGCACAAGGCAAATAGGGAGGATGCCAAAGCCTATGTAATGCTGGCTTCGCCTTGACCTCTATTCCTTGATGCCATTCACTTTGTATGCTCCATGGTTTCCATGGGACTTGCTAAGGTAAATTTCGAATTGGAAGACTGTGGGCAGCCTAGAGCTGGCTGAAAAAACATGTAGCAATCCTATCTTGAAGTCATTCTGCTAGACACAACGTACACACTGATGACAAAAGCAAGCCATTCTTTTCCTTTTCAGCTAAAAACAGAAGCTTCTAGGCAGCCCACTGCGCCAGCCCCTGGCCTAAGCCCCCAAAATTCAACAGTTCAGGACAGCAGATTCTGCCAGCTTCCGGACATATTAGCTCGCATTAGCTTTGGCTGGATAGCTAGTCAGGGGAGCTGCCTAGAAACTGCTGCTTTTAGCTGAAAGAAAAACACTGGAGTAAGCCCTGATTCGCTCGTCCTCCAATGTATCGACCAGCAATAAAGAACGTTGTCAGACAGGCCATAGTTGACACGAGGCAAGCCCGCTCCAGACCATCCGGGGGGGGGGGGGGGGGGGGGGGGGGGGGGGGGGGATCTTCATTAAGAGATGAATTCATCCAACAGTGCCGTTGTTGAGGGCAAGGGAGCCGAGGAGTACTGCCCAAGGGGTGGGGTTCTCTACATCGTAGTACTGGAAGAAGTCCTCCTTCTCTTGGTCAAGCACTGCAGCAGGGGATAAATGGTTGCAGCAGGGGATACATGGTGAGGTGGGTGGGTGGGAGGGTGAATGGTGCCAGGTGACTTGGTCTCACTTGAATTGGTACCAATTGAATTGGGGAAGAGCTGAAGAAGAGCTGTGGGGGGGAACAGTGTGTTTGTTTGTGTGCCAATTTAATGCTTGTGCAACTGGCTCTCCTTGCAGTCAGGTCAAGCACTGCAATAGAAACGATGTTAAAGGGCAGGCGGTGAACCCCTGTGCGACGCGCTGCCTGCCTAACCCCGAGGAGCCCGAGGGTGGGGGTCGGGGGGGAGGCATTTCTGACTAGTTTACCCAGACCCATGGCAATACATTGCACACAAGAACAACAGCAAAATGTAAGCCGTACACAAGCTAAAATGCGCAGGGACCGGCATGTAAGATAATGTTGACCAAAGATAAGGATGATATCGTACAAATTGCAGAACATGATATTGTACATCAATGGTAACTTTAGCCTTGTCAGACTGCCAGCATTATATGACATCATATTGCTTTTCCCTAACCATGAGGGGTGCTGCATCGTTATCTCCACAGTTTTGCAAGAGCTACATGGTTAGATAGTACCTGCCCTAATAGACTTCTGTGCTTTTATCAACAGATGCTCAAAGAAAATTGATCACCGTCGATTTGCTCAGGGCAGTGTAGGAATTGTTTAGTACGGGTACTATCTAGCTTAGTATGCTCCCTGGTTCCCCTGGGTATCACAGAAGGGCTTGGGAGCAGATGGAGAAGCCCACAGTGGGCTGAACACGTTCTATGCAGCGTCGCGAAACGCTAAAAAATGGGGGAGAGTGTTTGCGACAGAGCGACAAGTGGCAACAGAAGTGAACTAGTTACAAGACTGTTGGCTGCCGTGTCAGGCTTCGTCTCAGTCAGACTGATGGTCAGTTGGTCCATTGGACAAATGAGTAACCCTGTGAGCTCCCGCCCCCCAAGAGGGGGCTCCACAAAAAACCCTGGTACGATCCGACCCAGGCACATCTTACCATTAAGCCCCCACACAACTGTAGTATTAGGGATGTGACACCTCTTATGTTATGACCAGGGTACAACATTTTGTCAAATTGGTATGTGCTTAAAGCGCTCTAACGTCAAATTGGTCACCACTCTGTAGTGCATAAAGCGCAAAAACTATGCGCTGAGCCCACAGGGGGTTGACAACGCGCTGCTGTGCGCGCCTTGTAGTACCCGGGTTATGACTGTTGTTGTACTGCCAAGGACATTTGGGCAGAATTTGGGTTGGCACTACAGCAATGTGATTGGCCCAACATGCATCTGTGAAAGGAATGAATAGTTGACTCATCGAATGGATACATTATGAGAGGCTATCAACACATGTCGCACTTAGGAAGGGACCGGCACATCATTTATGTTGACCGTAGGCGAGTATGCTATCTTATGATATCATACAAATTGCATCATCTGATATTGTATGTAATCGGTAACTTTCGCCTTGTCAGACTGCCGGCATCATATGATATCACATGATGCCCTGATGTCGTCTTGCCGTTCCCTATAAATAGGCGCATGAACAAGTGATTGGTGCAAACTCCATTCGTGAAATAATGAATGGTATTGTGTCTAATGGATACATCATGACAGGCTATCCATATATGCTGCACAGAAGTGTTAGTCTGCTTGTTTTACAGCAAGTTGCCAAGCAACTATCACTTCAGGGGCATGTTTAAGAACTGAAGCTCCATCATCTGTCTGCCACCGACAATCTACTATGCATGAGCCAATTTGAGGAAAGGGAGGCCCACAACTGCCCTTAACATAGTCCACATCCACTCCTACTATGAACTACATTGGCGATGGGAATTAACACTGTGTCTCTGGAGCCCTTAAACTACATTTAAATCGAGGAAGCTGTATGTATTCTATGAATAATGCTTTAAATTGAACTGATTATGGTACTGCCAAAGACAGTGAGGCTAAAAGGTTTGAGCCATCTAACCAAATTCAAGTTCAGTCCATGGCAGGAGCTACCTTGTGAGGCACTTGGCCCAACTGGATATCCTCAACCTCATGTTTTTGGTCTAGGGGGTTTGAAAGCATTACACTGACGTGTGTCTAAAGAAGGAATCAAATCAAGCTCTGTGTCTCTGGACCAGCTACCAGTACCTACCCAGTAAGCCTCCACCCAGGTGAAACATCTCATTCACAGCATTCTACCATTTCCCGCCCTGTATATGCCGTTACCACTGCGACATGTGAGATTTCAGCATTCTACGCCAACCCGAACATTCTCTGCGAAAGATTCCCTGACTGACCGCACGTGGTGAGACGAACTATCCCCTGTTTTTCTTGTTTCTTCTGCCTGTCTTTCTTTCCATTGCTCATGGTAGTTGGAGTAACAGCAGGAGCAGTCGCATATTGCCAGATGACTTACCAATGTAGTTAGTTCCGCGGACTGCAAGAGCGATTTCCAGCAACATTGTGAAGTATCCAGCGAAGAAAGCGTACAAGCAAATCAGCCAGACGAACAAACCCACTGCACCACAGCACAGAAGCGGTGGAAAACATTAATTGGTTAGTAGGGTTGAATACTGGACTAAAACATGGAGATGGAATTGTCTAAGGTCGAGCAGTGCTACTCGCGTGCTAACAATCACATTATTTACGGAGATGAAAGCAATAAATACCCAATAATCAAGTCGCGTAAATGTACCGGGAATCTGGGCCGTTGTGGAGCTGCGGGTAACTGCATACATTGTGAGCGATAAGTCCCCCCGGGACGCCAAACAACTATTGAATCATCCGAAGCAGTTTGATAGCATATGCCAAGCATTCATCGTCTTCAACGTGGCTAACGCGCAACTCACAGGCATACTTCCAGTCCAAGCTGGCGAAAAAGCTCTTGGGGCTCATATCATTGAAATCAGGAACTGCAAAGCCACCCTTCAGCTCCATAGACACGCGAGAGAAATCCATAGGAACAGAGGGGTGTGAGGCCCTAGACCCCTTCGACTCCATGGACGCCCTCGTAATCGAGGGGCGGTCGTGGCTAGCCTCGGCGGCCATGTTTACAACTTTCTGGTAGAAAGGGGAGGGGGAGGGGAGGGGAGGACAAAGAAAGACAGAATGCGTCAAATGGGCGTGACTCGAGGAGTCAGAGAAAGGTAGACGAAAAGTGCACTGTTGACACGGAGGTCGGGTTCATGTTGTCGAGCATGAATCCAACTCCCAACCGTATTGTACATCGCGCCGTAGGGACCGCGGCCCCCCCTCCCAAAATCCTCCGCGCAGATGGAGTGCGGGGTGGTGGTGGCTGTTGGCCAGGGCCCCCCTCCTGGGAGGGGTCCCCGCCCCCGCGGGCCCCTGCTGTTGGCTGGTGGCTGCAGCCGGCTGCAGCCATCCATGGCGGGTGCCTGGTGGTTGCGACCATTAGGAAGAGGTATTTTCCAAGAGCTTTGGGTCAACTTTGTATGTTCATTCTTTTACAATGTCTCCGCGAAGACCAAACGCAAACGCGAAGCACGTTAGGTAGTCGTGGCTGGTGAACCAGTGGTGGCCACCACCATGGTGGTTGGGGACGGGGTTGGGGGTGGGGGAAATGGGTAGGTGTGTGCCTTGTGTATGGGGAAGTGGGGGCGAGTGCGGGCAAGTGGGGGCGCGGGGGGGGGCGCGGGGGGGGCGGTCGGGTGGGCAGGTGGTGGGGCGGTGGGGGGGGGGCCGTACAGGGGCCCCGAAATTGTAAGGAATTTGTTTTATTGTGTACAGGGGGGCACTCGTGCCCCCCCGCTCGTGCCCTGCCCCCCTGTGCCTGAGCCCCAATGGACCCACCCGGCGTAAAGGTTTCTGTCACGCTTCATATCATACAACATCAGCATCTTGACAGAGGCACTTCGCGGCAACAGCCATTGTTACTTTTGTTGTCAAACAGACTCCCTCCTAGTTTCTGTGCTATTTACCTGAGTCCGGTTGGCCATCCTCGAATTTCGAGCGAAGGAAACTACTGCTTGAACAGCAACTGTCTGGTGAGAGAAAGGCAGCAGCATTGCATCTGAATGTCTGTTAATTTATGCATTGAAACGCATCATGATTGTACGCAAACTGGATGAAAAAGATGCAGCTTTGCTCTTGCGTCCGCCTAACCTGTAAGTTAGTTGGCCTCAAGCTCTTTCTCGCCCGAGCGTTGTTTGCTCAAACACCCGCATCCATAGTTTATTTTGGGTGTCACTGCATCTCTAGCCCGTACCCTCGAGTAAGTAGCCTACGCCCAGATGCTAGGAATCCTAGACTTGCGTTTCAATCTGGCCTTCTACACAATTGTTCGTATACCCGCCATTTTGGTTCATATGCGTGATTGATGATGAATGCTATACAACTCCATTGGGTCGAAATCGATATCACGTGAACCAATTGTCCTGCGCGGAGTTTACAAATATGAACTGCGCGCTTGTCTGCATTGATTGCTACGTGGTTTGGGTGCGGCCGATGGCTAAGGGATTGCCTTTCGATTCAGGCAACCCTCCTACCTTACAATCCTCCCCCGACCCTCTTACCTCACACCCTGTCCTCCCCTCGCCGCTACATCTCCTCACGAATCTTGGATCGTGCCCATGCTCATCTCTGTCGATATCCGTGTTCGCCGCTCGATGCGGTTATCTCAGGATACATAGAAACATCACCGTTGCCCGGCGATGGATACATCACCCTAATCTACTGTATAACAGCTCCTGACATCTAATCCAAGAGTTCCAAATCTGAATCCAAATTCTGAAAATCCCTGCGTCAATAACGATACCATGAGTTACTGGCCGTCGCTTTGCGCGTCCAATCGCATCCCTAGTGACACTTCCCCCAAGATCGCTCACGACACCGACTGATGTGCAGAGTCGTTGTAACGGCTGATTCCTTGGCTCTCACTGTTGCCGAGGTCTCACTGATGTTATGCTCGCTGGGGGGCATTTTAGTCCATTTTGCCGTGGGGTAATCAAGGGATAACTCAAGTTACCTCAACTGCATTCAATTGCTCGACCCTTCGAAATATCAACTCCTTCTCCGATCTGATGCTGATGGGCGGCTTATCTCGTGTCTCCATACACCGATTTAGCAATTTGAATCTGCCGGGCGGAACTAGATGCCATTTTAAACGCCGCGAGGTAGAGAATTTCCAAGGCACCTGGAATTCACTGACAATTGAGACATAGGTATCATGTGTTTCCTCATTTGTGCAACTCTCTGTGTAGTCTAATCTTATGCCTAGATCCTTATACCAATTCAGGGGATGAATTGGGTTCACTGGACAGACTTTGTCTATGCACTCGGGCCAAATCTCCCAGAACTCTCAGCGTTCAGGCCAAATATAAGAGGCAGACGTCCTAAGTCTGACATTTTTCGATAACTCAACTCTCTAAGTATCCCCTGAATTGCTTCAGCCCTGTTGAGATCCATTCAGGCATAGAAAGCCATGTATGAATACGCCTTCCCCTGCAGCTTACACTGTGTGCCTGTTGTGTTAAACAAAGAAACGTCTCTGGGTCACAAATACAACCAAGGAAATAGCATATGGAAAGAAATAGCCCCCGTAGTGCTTCTGGAGTGCTCAACCACTGGCCCATGCAAGTGAAGTAACGAACATTTAATTTAACGCAAGCATGATCCATGTGCCCTCCTTTTTCATGCACACCACACCTTCACATGCCCATCCCCCGACCCTCCCAAAAGCACAAATTCACTCACCCACCCACCACCTATTAGCTCGCTTCACACCACCACTGCTGTACTGCCACTTCTGCTGTACTGCCACCACTGCTGTGCTGTCACCTCTCCACTGCTGCTAGCCAACCATACTCCACTATCCTCATTAACACATCCACACTCATCTCCTGCAGAAATGGGAATTGCCGCACTCTGTGTCACCCTGGGGTGCATGTCACCCCCCAAGACCAAGCCACCTGCCGCTGAGGAAGCTGCCAAGACTAGCTCCAAGTCCAAGTCTGAGGCTGTGGCTGTGGCTGTGGAGGTGCCCTCCACCCCAGCCGGCCAGAAGACCCGCGAGGTAAACGTTGAGACTGCCAACGTCACCACCCCTACCTACGAGCCCCAGGCCAACATGGTCGGTGCCACTGAGGATGACAAGACTGTTGGCGAGGACGGCGCCTGCGTGGCTGTTGCTGAGTTAGTCCCTGTTCAGGCTGAGGCTGCTGACCGGGCTCTCCCTGAGGGTGAGTTGTACTGCCTAAGTATGTGTACTGCCCCTTGCATGTTCTAAATATGCCAAACTTGTTGAACACACCCCAAACGCTTGTTACCTACCCTCAATCGTTTGTATCATACCCTTAACATGTGTAACATACACCAGACGTGTGTAACATACCCCGAAAGTGTGTAACATACCCTTGACATGTGTAACATACACCAGACGTGTGTAGCATACTGTTAGCGTGTGCATTATACCCTTGACGTGTGGAACATACTCCAAACGTGTGTAACATACCCCACACGTATGTAACATACCCTTAATGGGTGTAAAATACACCTGGCATGTTTAACTTTTAATGATCAACTCCATGTGTAGGTTCTGCTGCTGTTGCTGCTGCCCCTGCTGCTGCTGCCTCTGCCCCTGCTGCTGGTGCCTCTGCCTCTCCTGTGTCAGAGGAGATCTCTCCTGCTAAGCGCATTGTGATGGATGCTTCTAAGGCTGCTGAGGATGCCATCAAGGAGCAGGCTGAAGCCGAGCAGGTGTGTGTCTGGGTGTACGTGTGTGCGAGCGTGCATGTTTGTGGGTTTGTGCGTTTGTGCTTGCATGTGTTTGTTATTACAGTCCATGGGTATACCAAATAAGCTCAAGAGAATTGCCCAACTGTGACAGGAAGGGCTAATGTGTGTATGTTACAGTCCAGGGGTAGGCCAAATAAGCTTAAGGAACTTGCCCAACTGTGACAGGAAGGGCTCAAAAGGAAAAGCATATGGTAAAGCCTGAGCGCACGTCATGCAGAGCTTGACTGGGTATTGTTGACGTGAGGATCTGTTCTGGGCCTGCCTCTGGTTTCGGTTTTATCCCGCACTCCAGACCCGGAGCAAAATTGCCGTGCGCACGTTGTACAGAGCCTGGCTGGATATTGTTGATGTGAAACAGGACTACTGATAAATGAACAAATAGTTTGCGAGGCGTGAGATTGAGGCCAGCCCGCCGGCTTGCACTGGACATACATATAAGGAAGAAAGCAAAACTGAATTGATCAGGGCTGCAAGTCCCATGACCTCGCCAGGAGACAGCTCGACGTTGTGGACCCTCGCGGTTGCGGCGACTGAGAGGATGGTGAGAACGATGCTGAAGCATGCATGTAGAGTTGATTCATCTTCACAAAAGTGTCTGTCATTAGACCATGCGCCCGACGCTTAATCCTTGGAGTTGTACTTCATCCTACTAGAGTGATTAGTAGATACAGGAAATCACACAAATGACCAAGGTGCCAAAAATATATATTATTACTAATACAGGGGGGGGGGGGGGGGGGGTAGGAATACAGATTTTGGACCGCATGTTCAAAACGGTGTCCGATTCAGATGGTAGTTGGAATTGTTGAAGTTTCAAACAAAAGGAGGGGGGAAATAAAGTTGGGAACAAGTTTTTACCACCCCCTCCCCCTAAAACCCTCTTACCACACCCTACCGCCCCTAAAATGGGGGTCATTTGAAAGATCTTTTCTTGCCCATTTCAGTTATGCTCTTCAGTCTTTAATGGGGTTGCCCAAACATGATTTATCGCAAAGTTAAGATTTGGGCAGCTTTGGGACAAAACAACTTCCCCTCAAACCTCCTGTTAAACTTTATTTGAGGTAAAAATAAAAGTTGTTATCGTATCCTGAGGATAAGCTCTTTAAAGCGAGGATGAGGTATGGCAGCTTTTTTCTTGCCCCCCCCCCCCCCCCCCCCCCCCCCCCCCCCCCTCCCCCCCCCCCTCGCTATATATATGTGATCATGGAAGCTGGTCAATGCTTCCATGATCATGCTGTCCGACCGACGACTGAGACGAAGCCTGGCACGTCAGCCAACTGTTGCATAACATCCTGGCTTCGGCCAGCTCCATTGTTTCCACCTGTCGTACGGTTGCCGACACTTTCCGCCAATTTCCTGCGTCGCTTGCGACGCTGCATAGGACTTGTCTATCCTAGGCTGACTTGATGGCTGCTTTCGTTGAATGCGACGAATGCGCCAACAATTTGATGCTTCTGTGTCTTGACTTAGCTTTTAGTAACTCTACTGAAAATGCATTATGGTAGATCCATGGACTAAACCCTCCATGCCCCCATGGTCTTTCCTGCGCTACATTGTCAAAGGTAGGCCATAGTTGACCCAGGTCAAGCCCGCTCTACGCACCCGGTACCATCTCTGACCCTCTGCTGTGCTCTGCTCTGCTGAACCTCTGCTGCTCTGCTGAACCTCTCCCTGCTGACCTCCTCCCTGCTGACTCTCTGCTACTCTGCTGACCTTTCTCTGTGCATGCACTCTCTTTAGGCCGCTAGGGACGCCATAGCTGCTGCTGAAAAGGCTCTTTCCGATAAGACCGCGGCCGAGGAAGCCGCCAGGGGTGCCTCAGTCAAGGCCGATGATGCTGTTGCCAAGGTGGCTAGCAAAGAGACTCTGGCAGCTGCCGCTGCCACCGAGGCTGAGGAGATCGCGGCCAAGGCTGCGGAGACTGCTGAGGTTGCCGCTAAGGAAGTGGCCCTGGTCGAGGATGCCGCCAGGGAGGCAGCTGCTGCTGCTGAGGGCGTTGCCAGGAAAGCAGCAGCCACCGCTGAGCTCGCTACCCAGGAGGTGGCTGCTGCCGAGGAAACTGCACGAGAGGCTGCTGAGTCTGCCATCGCCGCCGCCGCCACCCGCACCGCTGCTGAGCAGGCTGCCAAGGAGTCCCGCCTCAAGGCCACTGCGGCTGCCAAGGAGGTTATCATGGCTGAGCAGGCTGTCAAGGTTGCCGCCCTCAACGCTGAGTTCGCTGCCAAGGAGGCTGTGGTGGCTGCCGACCGTGCTGCCAAGGATGCCACAGAGGCCGCCATGACCGCAGCTAAGGAGGCCGAGGCCATCGCCGAGGCTGCCGCTATGGAGAAGGCCATTGCCCAGGCTGCCGCTTCCGAGGCCACCTTGGCTGCTACCGCTGCCGCCAGCGACGCCGACACTGCTGACGCGAAGGCCATGGAGGCCGCTGCCGCCGCCGACGCTGCTATGGCTGAGAAGGGTGCGGCTGAGGCCGCCGCTGCTGAGGCCGATGCCGCTGCTGAGTCCGCTGCCAAGGACATGCAGGCCGCTAAGGACGCTGCTGCTGCCGCTGCCAGCAGCGCTGATGCCGCTGCCCTGGAGGCTGAGGAGACGGCTGCTAAGGCTGCAGCCGCTGTCGAAGCTGCCCAGCAAGCTTCCAAGGACGCCGCCAAGGCTGCAGAGGCTGCTGCCAGGAAGGCCGCTGCCAACCCCATCGGTGAGTTTGCAATGCCAGGCTGTCTCGTATCCCCCCCACCCACCCACCCACCCACCCACCATAACAAGTTGTGGTGTGGGTTTGACATTGGTTAAGGTAATGAAATACAGTGTGATGATGATGATTACCTGTGATGCCAGGCTGTCTTACACTCATGGTACTACACAGCTTACATTTTAACGTAACAGCACGTAAGCTTTTGGAGCCCCTCTGCGGAAATCATGCGAGAAAAAATGCTAAGCCTGGAGACCAAAAGTTACGAAACAGGCACTGCTAGTACGTAACTTGAAGACCCCCATCTACTTTTTCCACAACACAAAATGCTGAAGTGTAGTGCCCTGCTTGTATTCCCCTGTTGAGGTGTGGGCTTGTCCTAGGTCGACAATGGCCTGTCTGTGTCATGAAGTACATCATGATGGTGACGATGATGATGATGGTTATCTTTTTTCTGGTGCCGTATTGGACTCCAAATGTTCCTGCCGTTCGACAGAGTCAAGGGGGACATATGAACATCACGAAACATTGATGAGCCAATCTCAGCGATGGTCCCTGTTGCCCAGCCTCCTGCTGAGCCCCCACCCCACCATGCCCCCCCCCCCCCCCCACACACACACACACACACACCACCGACACCCTCTAACGCCACACTGTCTTGTGTTGCAGGCGAGTTGCCAACTGCCCCAGCCTTTGCTTCCGTCGCCGGCCCCTCCACCCCCCCTGTCACCGAGCCCCTTGCTGAGCCCCCAGCAGACGTGCCCTCCTCTAGCAAGGCTGTGCCCGCCAGCTAAAATCATGCTCAGATTCCCCCCGCCTCCCTTCATGGTGTTGACCTATCCTTGGTCCTCCCTCGTCCCTTCGTGGTGTTGGACTCTCTTTGGTTCTCCCGCACCCCTTCGTGGTGTCGACCTATCTTAAGTGCTCCAACATCTTGGTATTGTGGGGGTCACTTCTTGGTACCCAACCACCCTGGTGTGGTCTCGGTCACCCTTTGATCCCCTGCACATTGTTTTATAAGGAGACTGCTCCCTGAACCCTGAGAAGGGTGTTTCTTTCTCTGCCCACCCTCGTGGCTCCTGGCTGCCAGAAAACTAAGACTCTAAATCGCAATTGTGTTTGCCGACCCTTGTTAATGATGAGCCATGCTTAAGTTCGTAGCTACAGCCAATGTAGCGGTGAATGCTAAACACGCCGCAAGATCACCAACCGCTTAGTAGAAAATTAGACGGATAGCCCTGATTGCTGATAACTAAGTTTGCTGCGATTCTAATGATTGAGGACTCTTACATATTAAAGTACTTCTTGGCGTGCGGTGCCGTTGTGTGTCTAGGTAGTTTTGTGTGATCCAATTGGATGAACCAGACCGTGCTCGATACGCAGTGAACTCTCCACGGTTAATCCCCTTTTGGCGCCTCTGGTGCTTTTGTAGTAATAATATTGCTTACCGGTACTATATTCATTGCCAACTGATTCTTGCTATTTAGCATTCCAACGAAAATGAGAACCTATATCCCCATCCCTTGTCCCACCTACCTCTCAACCTCTGTATAGAGAGAAGATTCGTTGCATGAACTCAGCAAATCATTGTCAAGAGAGGGCAGCAGCACAGCATACCGACCATCCAACTTCGTAACAGGAAACACGAATGTTTTGAAGGCACCCCCACAAACCTGAAAAACATACTAGGTCGGTCCAAAAGAGGAAACAAACTAGAGGCGTAAAGGGGGGGGGATACAAAAGTAGACTCTCCAGATCACCAATACCAACAAACACAAGAGAGGAAGGCCGAATTCAAAAGAAATAAAGGCCACCATAGGGATTGTGCTATGAGCACCTTAATATGCAGCGATGCCCTAAAAGGAAAAAAACGTCAACCCAACATAACCATGTTGTAGAAAAATGACCGGAGTGCTTAGGATGACATACATAGACACTTAGACACACTCACTGTCCAATTATGGACACAATTGTGCGAACAGCTGCTTTGCTTCTTTGATTTCTGTTTGGTTACTTGGTATTGCTAACGGAATCATGTTTTAAAGACCCTCAGAGGCCTAAAATCTTCTCTGGGCTGCCAACCGACGTGGGACGGTATGACAGCCTGAGCTCTAGAGGGGGGTCATGAGTTCATGGCCTGGGCGAGTGGGCGCACGGTCCGACGGTCGTGGTCGTCGGTCGCACAAACAAAAGGACTGCGGGGTCAGGCGAGGTGACCCTGGGGGCCAGCACCCCCGCTCCCAGAAGGGGGGATCTCCGCCAAAAATGCTATGGTCATCAGTCATCGTCTATCTCAGTATCTTAACTTATATTTACAGCTACGACCAGCAGCTTCTGAGTAGCGCCCCTGCCTGGCTACCTAGTCAAATGCTTTAGTGCTATTTTTCATTACATGGCACATACAAACCGAAAAATGGCTCAAACAATTCAAAAAATAAAAACCCTCAGATAAAATATATTGAAGCCGGAAGGCTATAATCATCATACAACTTGTCCTTCTGGCCAATTGAAATAAATGCAATTGCCATAATCTGCTAGAAACTTCTAGAAAGTCCTTTTATCTAGCTATACCGGTACAGTCAAATCTAAAGCAGGCTAGTGCAGTCAAACCTAGAGTAAGGTAGTGCTAAAAGAGAATACTAGTAACACCTGTCTGAACACTATTGAAATTGAGAATCATAGCCAAGTCGCTACTTCAGGGAGTTCTTTGGAAGTTGCATCCCGTATTCAACAGAATAAAGGCAAATGTATTTAAAATCAGACATAGGCCGAGGACCACAGGGAAGCTAGCACCTACATGCCCTCCCCACATTTTTAACGTCAGATGGCATTGAGTGAGCCATTGGCGACGGGGAAGCGAGCCACGCCACCTGCCCTTTACTTGGACACCAGCTATACTTCGGTGAATACAATGCTATCAGCAATACATATTGTATAATTAAATTATCTATGTAGCACGAACTCAGGCCCCCCATCGGTTAAACGATTGTTTGAGGCTCAGTTCATCAATGCTTATTCTTTTTAAGCCCTTCCTTTACGGCTGGGCAAGTCCCTTTAGCCTATTTGGCCTACCCCTGGACTGTAACATACATACATACATACATCAATAACAACAACCAGCACTAAAGTATCTATGCTCTTTTTAATGTCAGATGGCATTGAGTAGGCCATGGACCACAGGGAAGCTAGCACCAACATGCCCACGCCACCTTTTTAACGTCGGATGGCATTGAGTAGGTCATGGATCACAGGGAAGCTAGCACCTACATGCCCACGCCACACCTTTTTACCGTCGGATGGCATTGACTGAGCCATGGGCGACGGGGAAGCGAGCCACGCCACCTGCCGTCTACTTATACCCCAGGTAAACAAGCGTGAATACTATGCAACCAGCAATCACACCAGCCAGTGCTAAAGTGTCTTTGCTCTTTTTACGCCGAATGGCATTGATCAGTCCATTGACAACGGGGAAGCGAGCCGCGCCACCTACCACCTACTTGTACACCAGGTAAACAAGGGTGAATACAATGCAAGCAGCAATCACGCCAGCCAGCACCAACGTGCCTATGCCACCTACCACCTACTTGTACGCCAGGTAAACAAGGGTGAATACTATGCAACCAGCAATCACACCAGCCAGTACTAAAGTGTCTTTGCTCTTTTTACGCCGAATTGCATTGATCAGTCCATTGACAACGGGGAAGCGAGCCGCGCCACCTACCACCTACTTGTACACCAGGTAAACAAGGGCGAATACAATGCAAGCAGCAATCACGCCAGCCAGCACCAACGTGCCTATGCCACCTACCACCTACTTGTACGCCAGGTAAACAAGGGTGAATACAATGCAACCAGCAATCACGCCAGCCAGTACTAAAGTGTCTTTGCTCTTTTTACGCCGAATGGCATTGAGGAGTCCATTGACAACGGGGAAGCGGGCTCCAACATTTACTATCCTCTCCCGTATATTGTCAAAATCACGTCGTTGATCCACCAGGTTGGTGGATACGGAGGTCGCTTGAGACAGCACCTCATCAACCTAGGGGGGGGGGGGGGGGGGGGGGAGACAGGGGGATGGTAAGATATGGTGGGGTGGAGTGTGTGTGTGTGTGTGTGTATGTGTGTGTGTGTGTGTGTGGGGGGGGGGGGGGGGTAGTTGGGGTTGGTTTTGGTGATTGCGTGGGGGTGGAGCTATCTTGTCCTGTTCAGCAACAAACACACGCCGTTGCTCCACCAGGTCGCCTTGCTAATGAGTTGCACGGTAGGTTGTGGAATCATGCATAGTTTTCTTTTTCAGCTGTGAGTAGCAGCTTCTAGGCAGCTCCCTGAGACTGTCACAGGGCAAAACCCAAAGATTCCAGGAGCACTGGAAAGCTGACGATATCAGCATCCAGGTGCCTTCGTTGTTTAAGGTTTGGATGAAGAGAGAGCCCAGCTACTCATCCCGGTTTGGGGAATAGTTCAATGGTTGACCATTTATTTTACCTGGACTGAAGAAGGTGCTGGGTTTGAATCCCTACGGGTGCGCTTTAGTGTTCGTCAACCGCCATGGTTGCACTGTCCATGTAAAGTAGCAGCTCCTTTTCTACCGCTGTAAGACAGGGCTCACTGAATACCCCGTTTTGTTTTGATATTCGAGACAAGTCATGTTGGAACCACCTACCACGTTACTCAATGATAGCACAGTGGCTCTCTCTCTCTTTCTCTCAACGGGAGGAGTAGGAAGGAGGGCACAGAGAGGGGGAACACAGAGGGAGGGAGGGAGGGGGTAGGAGGAGAGAGGGAGGGGCGAAGGAGGGGGGGGGGGGGGGGGGGGGGGGGTAGAGGAGTTCAACAGACTTTAGACTACCATACTAATATATGTATATATATATATATATATATATATATATATAAACAAAATGCAAGTCTTCTTGTTCTTTTTCTTCTTCTTCACGACGCCGACGTCACAAACTGGCAAGGTGGCGTGGCGTCAAGTGACCGTTCCAGCCCGAAAAAATCAAATTCCCAGTTTCGTCTCTCCGCTTGGAACTTCCACTCCTTCGCATCAAAATTCCACCTGCGCGCCATCGCCCTTTCCACCCTGTCTGCTCTGTGCTGCGATACCCTGCCCTGCCCTGCATGCGCTTTGCGTGTCGCAATTTGCGATCTGAATCTGTCAACGAGGCCAGGTGTGGAGCCAGAGCTGCCATACCTGAGGAGGAATACCTGGCTGCCAATCAGGCTGCACGGGAAGCCTATGCTGCAATGCCTGTGGAGGAAATCCTGGCTGCCTTTCAGGCGGCATGTGAATACTATTCTGCCATAACTGAGGAAGAACGCTAGGCTGCCAATCAGTCAACGCTGGTCTTGTTGAGCGTTCTCGCCCTCGCACTGCCAATCCCATGTCTGCAACCTCTTCCCATTGCATCGAGAAGCCTGTCACTTTGCACTGTGCGATACCGAGCGCGAGTTGAATGAAGCAACCAATTCATCTACCCAAGTGAAGTTTAAGTTGATTGGATTGTTTCTGTCAACACCCTAGCTTCAGCAAATGAGCACGAAAAAGAAGCTTCGGGTATGAGCTTTGCAACTGCGCAAGTCTGATTTTCTTAGCATGGAAGCCGTGGGGGGAGGTAGGGGAGTATGTGTGCGTTTTGTTGGTGCTGTGGGGGAAGGAGAGAGGGTCATGACAGGTGGGTGGAGGGTGAGTGGGAGGTAGGGGTGGGGGGGGAGAGAAGAGGGAGGGAGAGGGAAGAAGGAGGGATGGTGGGGGGGGGACTGATTGAGGATGGGGGGGGGGGATGGAGGGAGAGAAGAGAAGTGTACGTGTTAATTAATGGGTGCGGCAGGCAAGCAGGGGGTAGAGGGGGGGGGGGGGGGGGGGGGGGGGGGGGAGGGAGGGGATCGATTCAAGGTGGTGGTGGTGGTGGTGTGAGTGTGTGTGCGGGGAAAATCATGTGATAATTCGTGATTTTGTGTGTTAGATGGGGAAGGGGTGTGTGGTGGTGGTGTTTGTGTTGTGGGTGGGGGTCATCGTTTTTGCTGGGTACATCCTGACGGGTGTGGCCAACGGCCGCACGGGCAATGTACTAGTAAATATATAAATATTGATATATTGCAATTTGAGACGAGGTAGGGGGGGCCATCGGCCACAAGGGCTACCCTACTGGCATATATATATATATATATATATATATATATATATATATATATATATATTGATATTTGTGACAAGTCCTGATGTTATCACCTATCGCGCTACTCAATAACTGCATAGTCTCTCTCTCTCTCTCTCTCTCTCAACATCGGGATACTAGGAGACAGAAAAGAGGGAGGGGGTAGAAGGAAGGAGAACACAAGGAAGGGGGCAGAGGAGAGAGGGGGGCAGATAGGGGGGGGGGGGGGGGGGGGGGGGGCAACGGACACACAGGCTATATATATCTTTGAGACAGGACATGATGCCACCACCTACCGCTACTACCACCACCACCACCATCAACTTAAAGTCTGCGTAGTGGCTCCCTCTATTAACGGGAGGGTCGGGTGGGTTTACGTTTGGGTTTTGGGCTCTGTTGGGTTTTCGTTGGGCTGGGAGGGAGGGGAGAGAGAGGGAATGGGAGACGAGGGAAAGAAGAGAAGAGACGAGAAAGGGAAACGAAAAAGAGAAGCCAAAGAGATTGAGAACAGTTATTATGGCCCCCCCTTCCCCCCCCCCCCCCCCCCCCCACACACACACACACACACAGGCACACACATATACACAGGCACACACACGCATACGCACACCCACACTCAAACACACCTACCGCACTACTCGATGACTGTACCGTGGCTCTCTCTCTCAACAATGCTCCTGTGCTTGATCCAGGCATCTGTGGAGCACAACAGGGTACGAGGATGTGTGTGTGTGTGTATTGTGGGAGTGTGCGTGGTGTGTGTGTGTGTGTTGGGGGGGGGGGGGGGGGGGGGGGGGGAGGTGGACTGTTGGAGAGGTAACCTCTCCAGGCATCTGTTGGGCACACCAGGGTAAGAGGACGTTGTGTGTGTGTGTTGGTGTGTGTGTGTGTGTGTGTGTGGGGGGGGGGGGAGGTGACTGTTGGAGAGGTAACCTCTCCAGGCATCTGTTGGGCACACCAGGGTAAGAGGACGTGTATGTGTGTTGGTGTGTTTGTTAAGGGGGGGGGGGGGGGGGGGGGAGGTGACTGTTGGAGAGGTAACCTCTCCAGGCATCTGTTGGGCACACCAGGGTAAGAGGACGTGTGTGTGTTGGTTGGTGTGTTAAGGGGGGGGGGGGGGGGGGGGGGGGGGGGGGGGGTAGTGTTGGAGAGGTAACCTCTCCAGGCATCTGTTGAGCGCACCAGGGTAAGAGGACGTGTGTGTGTTGGTGTGTGTGTTAAGGGGGGGGGGGATGAGGTGTGTGTTGGAGAGGTTCATATTGGCATTCCTACATATCGTACCAGACCACCCTACGCATATGTAATAATGATCTTAGGGACCAGTGCGACAATGACAGCCCTACACATCGTACTTGACCACCCTTAATATCGTACTTGAACACCCTTAATACCAAACTAGACCAAACTTAATATCGTACTTGACCACCCTTAATATCGTACTTGACCACCCTTAATATCGTACTTGACCACCCTTCATATCGTACTTGACCACCCTTCATATCTTACTTGACCACCCTTAATATCGTACTTGAACACCCTTAATACCAAACTAGACCAAACTTAATATCGTACTTGACCACCCTTAATATCGTACTTGACCACCCTTCATATCGTACTTGACCACCCTTCATATCGTACTTGACCACCCTTCATATCGTACTTGACCACCCTTAATATCGTACTTGACCACCGTTAATAGTATATTAAAAAATGCGATAATAATCGCACAATTAAATTATCATCCCATATGGGATGACAATTTAATTATAATTGCAGAACTAAATTATCACTGCAGCACGAACTCATGGCCCCCATCGGTAGAACAATAGTTAGGGGTCCAGTACATCGGTAGGACAATAGTTAGGGGTCCAGTACATCGGTAGGACAATAGATAGGGGTCCAGTACATCGGTAGGACAATAGATAGGGGTCCAGTACATCGGTAGGACAATAGATAGGGGTCCAGTACATCGGTAGGACAATAGATAGGGGTCCAGTACATCGGTAGGACAATAGATAGGGGTCCAGTACATCGGTAGGACAATAGATAGGGGTCCAGTACATCAATGCTATTTCTTTTTAGCTTATCCTGTCACTGGTGGACAAGTCCCTTCAGCCTAATTGCCTAACCCTGGACTGTAACATACATATACAAACAAATCTATGCATAATCACCATCACCACAACCATCATATCATCATCGCCACCACCACCATCATATCATCACCACCACCACCATCATATCATCACCACCACCATCATATTATCACCGCCACCACCATCATATCTTCACCACCACCACCACCATATCATCAACACCACCACCATCATATCATCACCACCACCATCATCATATCATCACCACCACCATATCACCACCACAACCATCATATCATCACCATCATATCATCGCCACCACCGTCATCATAACATCATCACCACCACCACCACCACCACCGTCATATCATCACCACCACCACCATCATATCATCACCACCACCACCATCATATCATTACCACCACCACCACCACCACCATCATATCATCACCACTACCACCACCACCATCATATCATCACCACTACCACCACCACCAACAACTCATTACCACCACCACCACCATCACCATCACCGTCATCATAACATCACCACCACCGCCACCACCGTCGTATCATTACCACCACTACCATCATATCATCACCACCACCACCATCATATCATCACCATTACCACCACCACCACCATCATATCATCACCACCACCACCATCATATCATCACCACTACCATCACCACCACCATCATATCATCGCCACCACCACCATCATATCATCACCACCACCACCATCATATCATCACCACCACCATTATATCATCACCACCACCGTCATCATAACATCACCACCACCACCACCACCACCACCGTTGTATCATTACCACCACCACCATCATATCATCACCACCACCACCATCATATCATCACCACTACCACCACCATCATTTCATCACCAGCACCACCATCATATCATCACCACTACCACCAGCACCACCATCATATCATCACCACACCCACCATCTATCACACCCCCTACCACCACCACCCCACACCACCAATCATCACACCACCATCATATCATCACCAGCCCACCACCTCATATCATCACCCACTACCACGCAGCCACCACCATCATCATATCATCACCCACTACACCACCACCATCATAATCATCACCACACCACCGTATATCATAACCACTTACCACTCACCACCATATTATCACCATCACCACCGGCAGTAGTCATCAGCCAGCACCACCACCATTCATATATCACGACCGACACCATCATATCATCACCACTACCACCACCACCACCATATTATCACCATCACCACCGTCATATCATCACCACCACCACCATCATATCATCACCACTACCACCACCACCACCATCATATCATCACCACCACCACCACCACCATCATATCATCACCACCACCACCACCACCATCATATCATCACCACCACCATCATCATATCATCACCACCACCACCATCTATCAGTTCACCACCACCGAACCACCAACGCGCAGGCATATCATCACACTACCACCACCACCACCAACTCATTACCACCATCACCACCACTGAGTACTAGTCGCACCTGCAACGTGACGTGTGGCATGGATGTGTCAGCCCCAGACATCAGCTTTGCACGGTCCTTAGCAGCACCTATGGCAGTACTCAGGCGCCGGTATACCTGTCCAGGGGTAGGGTGGGTGATCGCCAGGAGGATATTCCATTTAAATTGAATAACTAAATATTAAAAGAAACCAATAGCAGCGCCTATGGCAGTACTCAGGCGCCGGTATACCTGTCCAGGGGTAGGGTGGGTGATGTTCAGTGGGTGATGGCCAGGTGGATATTTCTATTAAATCACAGAACTTCATCTTTGCACGGTCCTTAGCAGCGCCTATGGCAGTACTCAGGCGCCGGTACACCTGGCCAGGCAGATACTGTCTAGGTTTAAATTCCAATTATATTCCATTTAAATTACATAACTTAATATTTGCGCTGTCCTGTCTGTTATGCAGCGCCGATGGCATAATTCAGGCGTCGGTATACCTGGCCAGGTGGATGCGGATGGTGGTCAGGTATGTAATCCATATAAATTAAAGGAATTACTGTTAAAAAAAAATTGCAGCACATATGGCAGTATTTAGGCGCCGGTATTCTTGTGGAGGTGGATGCGGATGGTGGTCAGGTTTGTAATCCATATAAATTAAAGAAATTCGTATTTGAAAAACAATTGCAGCTCATATGGCAGTACTCAGGCGCCGGTATACCTGGCCAGGTGGATGCAGATGGTGGTCAGGTGGCTACCTGGCCAGGTGGATGCAGGTGGTGGTCAGGTGGCTACCTGGCCAGGTGGATGCTAGGTGGCCAGGTGGATGCTTTGGTGGTCAGGTGGATACCTGGCCAGGTGGATGCAGATGGTGGTCAGGTTGATATTCTATATAAATTAGAGGAATTCATATTTGATAACCAATTGCAGCACATGCGGCAAAACTCAGGAGCCGGTGTACCTGGCCAGGCGGATACTGTCTAGGTTTATATTCCATTTCCATTCCTTTTAAATTCCATTTAAATTAATTTAATATTTGTGCTGTCCTGTCTGTTTTGCAGTGCCTGTGGCATAATTCAGGCATCGGTATACCTGTCCAGTGGATGCGGATGGTGGTCAGGTTTGTAATCCATATAAATGAAAGAAATTCATATTTGATAAGAAATTGCAGCACATATGGCAGTACTCAGGCGCCGGTATTATAGTTGAGGTAGATGCGGATGATGATGCTGATGTTCAGGTTGTTGATGTTGACCAAGTTAAACCCTAGTTCAGGTTGACCATGTTGACCAAGGGTTTAGGGTTTAGGGTTTTGGATGTTGATGTTCAGGTTGACTTTCCATTTAAATTGAATACATCAATATTTGCGAAACCAATTGTAGCACCTACGACTGGACTCAGGCGCCGGTATTCTGTCCTGTGGGTTGTGTGATGGTTTATATTCCATTTAAACTACATGAATTAATATTTAGCTCGCCTATGAAAACTCCTGCAGAATATTGCTATGCCTTGCTGAATGTGTGAGGGGCTGGGGGACCCCGGCCCCAACCCACCCACCCACCATCCTCAAGGCCTAGCTCACCTGTGAAAACTTTCAAATTCAAATTCAAATTCCATCCTTAACGCCTAGCTCACCTGTGATCAATTTCAAATTCAAATTCCATCCTGAAGGCCTAGCTCACCTGTGAAAACTCCTGCAGAATATTCCGGTGCCTTGCTAGAGTGTGTGAGTGGCTGGGGGACCCAACCCCCACCCCCACCTCCCCACCCACCCAACCGACCCGATGTGCCAAGCCCAAGGCCTAGCTCACCTGAGAAAACTCCTGCAGAATATCCTTATGCCTTGCTAGAGTGTGTGAGTGGCTGGGAGACCCCCCCCCCCCCCACACACACACACCCCTCCCCCCCCCCCCACCCCTACCGCCATGCCCAAGGCCTAGCGCACCTGTGAAAACTCCTGCAGAATATCTCTATGCCTTGCTAAAGTGTGTGAGCGTGCATCCATGCTCCCAGCGATCAGACCCCCCATGCTATTGTTGACATCGGACAAGCGACAAAGCAGCTCTTCGATCTCGGCGGATTTGCTGCTTGCTATCTGTTGGGTGGGTGGGAAGGGGTGGGTGGGTGGGTGGGGGGGGGGCCGTGAGTGGGGGTGGGGGTGGGGGGGGGGTTGGTGGGTTGGTGGGAGGGTGGGGGTGGTGGTGGGCAGCAGCTCTTCGATCTCTGCGGATTTGCTGCCTGCCATCTATTGGGGTGGGGTGGGTGGGGGTGACTGTGAGTGGTGTGTGTGTGTGTGTGAGCGTGCATCCATGCTTCCAGCAATCACCCCCCCCCATGCTATTGTTGACATCGAACAAGCGACAAAGCAGCTCTTCGATCCCGGCGGATTTGCTGCTTGCTATCTGTTGGGTGGGTGGGAAGGGGTGGGTGGGTGGGGGGGGGGGGGGGGCCGTGAGTGGGGGTGGGGGTGGGGTGGGGTGGGGTGGGGGGGGGGGGGGGGAGGGTTGGTGGTGGTGGTGGGCAGCAGCTCTTCGATCTCTGCGGATTTGCTGCCTGCCATCTATTGGGGTGGGTGGGTGGGGGTGACTGTGAGTGGTGTGTGTGTGTGTGTGAGCGTGCATCCATGCTTCCAGCAATCACCCCCCCCCCATGCTATTGTTGACATCGAACAAGCGACAAAGCAGCTCTTCGATCTCGGCGGATTCGCTGCTTGCTATCTGTTGGGTGGGTGGTGGATGGGTGGGGGTGGTGACAGCTTGCTATCTGTTGTTTGAATTTTTGGGTGGTGGCGGTGGGTTGGTGGTGGGTTGGTGGTGGGTTGGTGGTGGGTCGGGGGTAGGGTGGGTGGTGGGGGTTCGGTGGGTGGGAACCAGACAGCCCTCTTGGATCTCTGCGGATTTGGTGATTGCTATATGTTGGTGTGTGCGGTGGTGGTGGTGTGTGTGTTGGGGGGGGGGGGGGGGGAAGTGAGTGGGTGGCAGGGGGGTGGGGGGGGGAGAGTGGAGGGGTGGGTGGCGGTGGTTGTGTGGTGTGTGTGTGTGTTGTGTGTTGTGTGGGGGGGGGGGGGGGGGGGGGGGGGCAGAGGGGGGGGGGCAGTGCGGGGCCCAAGTGAGAGTGGTGGCCGTTGGTGGTGTGTGTGTGGTGTCTGTGTGGGGGGGGCGGTGGTCGGGGGGAAGCAAGAGCAGGGGGTTGTGATGTTGGGGTGTTGGGGGGTTGGGGGGCGTGGGGTGGGGGGGGGTGGGTAGGGGCCTGGCGGTTGGATAGGGGGGGGTAGGGGTGTGTGGGTGTGGGTGGTGGGACCCAGCAGCTCGTCGATCTCCGCGGACTTGGTGCTTCCTGTCGGTTGCATCATGGGGTGGGTGGGTGGTGGTGGTGGTTGGTGGTTGGGGTTGGGGGGGCAGCAGCTCTTTCGATCTCTGCAGATTTAGTGCTTGCTATCTGTTGTGTGTTGCGTCGGGGGGGGGGGGGGTGGGGGGGGGGGGGGCCAGGTGGTTGGTGGTGGTGGGTTGGTGGTTGGTGGTGGTGGGTGGGGGGCAGTAGCTAGTTCTTACTCTGCGGATTTGTTGCTTTGCTATCTGTCGTTTGGAATTTGGGGTTTGGTGGGTGGTGGTTGGGGCGGGGTTGGGGGTAAGGCTGAGGGGGTGGGGGGTGTGATGGGCGGGTGGGGTGCGGGGGGGGTTTGGTAGGTTGGGGTTGCGTGGGTTGGGGGTAACATTGTGTGTTGTTTGTGTGTGTGTGTGTGTGTGGTGGTGGTGGTTTGGTGGGGTGGGGTGTGACCCAGGCTTTTTTTTTTTTTCAGCGGATTTGCTGCTTGCTATCTGTTGGGGCATCAGGTGGTGGTGGGCTGGTGGTGGGGTGGATGGTGGGGTTGGGTGGATGGGTGGGGTTGGGGGTTGGTGGGGGCAGTGAGTGGTGTGGGGTGAGGTGGGGGGGTGGGTGTGTGTGGGGGGGGACCCAGGCTCTTTATGTTTGCGGATTTGGTACTTGCTATCTGTTGGGGCATCAGGTGGGTGGGGATTGGGGGGGGGGGGAGTTGGTGGGGTGGGGTGTTTGGGGGGGGGGGGGTGGGGGGGTAGTGAGTGGCTTGAAGTGGGGTGGGTGGGGTGGTGGTCCAGGCTTCTTCTGTCTTTACGCCTTTGTTGCTTGCTAGCTGTTGAGGTATCGGGTGGTGGTGGTGGTGGTGGTTGGGTTGGGTTGGGTTGGGTTGGGTTGGGTTGGGTTGGGTTGAGTTGGGTGGATGGGTTAGGGTTTGAGGTTGGGTGAGTGGGGTGGTGGTGGTGGTTGGGTTGGGTTTGGGTTTGGGTTGGGGGGGCAGGCTCTTACATCTCAGCAGATTTGGTGCTTGCTATCTGTTGGGGCATTGGGAATATACAATTTAATATTATTTAATTCAATATAATTTAATATTATTTAATTCAATATAATTTAATGTAATGCAGGAGGAGCCCAGGCCTCAAAAATTTCAGTCTTGCCGATCGATTTTTTCTGAGCACATGGCTGTAATCGCATGTATCATGGCGGTATTTAAAGTCACTTTTCAGGTCATTCTGAGCACCTAATTTGGGGGGGGGGGGGGGGGGGGGGGGGGGGGGGTCAGCCCTCATTTTGTTTTTAGCTGACTTTTTACTCAGACCTCCAAATGACATTCTGAGACCACCCATAAGTAGGCCTTGGTAAGGGTAGTCTATTGGCACCACTATGGACCTCGTGCAATAAGTATTTCCCCCCCCCCCAACCCCCCAAAAAAACCCAAACCCCAGCCCAGAGTATGAGTGAGTGAATGGCTGGGTATGTGTTGATAATCTGGGTGGGTGAATGGGTAGGTAATATGGGTAGTCTATTGGCACCACTTTGGACCTCGTGCAATAAGTATTTACCCCCCCCCCCCCCCCCCCCCCCCCCCCCCCCCCCCCCCCCAACCCCAACCCCCAGCCCAGCCCTGAGTATGAGTAGGTGAATGACTGGGTATGGGTTGATAATATGGGTGGGTGAATGGGTAGGTAATATGGGTGAGTATGGGTGGGTGAATGGGTGAGTGGGTGGGGGGGTATTTTCCCAGCCCCCCCCCCCCACCACCACCACACACACACACACCGCCATCATTCGCCTGATTGGGACGAAACCTGGATGGCCTCCGGCCATGGCCCATTTAACATAGGGGCCGAGTTGGGTGGGACCCAAGGGGAAGTGTAGCTGAACCATGCTGAGAAAACTGTCCTCCTACTGTTTTGTTTTAAATAATAAGAACTCCAGTTTTGGGCCTGCAAGGTGAAGGGTGACCACGGGTACTTGGGCAACCCAGAGGGGTGCAAACTGTTTTTTACTATCACGCAATTCCCATGTGGAATTCCAAGGACGCCATTATGTGCGCCACACTGTAACCCCCCAGAATCCATATCTAAGTTTTTCAAAAAGGGGTTATTTCTATTTAAGAGGGGGGGGGGGGGGGGGGGTGGGGGGGGGGGGGGGAGGGGGAGGGGTCAGCCCTGACCAGGTTTTTTAGGCAGGGTGTGGCCCATCTTTTTTTTCCCTCCTCCCGTGTAATGTATTGTTTTGTAAGCAGCCTCATAGCCCAAGCCCAGGTGAACACCCACACCCACACAGACACACACCCACACAGACACACACCCACACCCACACAAACACACACTCACACAGACACACACCCACACAGACACACACTCACACAGACACACACCCACACAGACACACACCCACACAGACACACACCCATACAGACACACACCCACACAGACACACACCCACAGCAGGGATTTTGTTTTCAAATCTGGAAGTTTTTTTTTTCTTGCTTCATGGTACTAGGCCTCCTCCAGGGATGGCCTTTTACAGCTTGTTATAGTTTTTTTACAGCTTATAAAGCTTTACAGGGCCATTGAGAGCAAAGCACTTCTTTTTTTTGAACAATTTATAGCGATAATTTCACTAAAACGGGGTCAAAACTAGCGATCGCTATACATAGCGGAAATAGAAATCCCTGACCCACAGACTGACCCACCTGGTGAGACCCCACTCTCGAATCTGTTGACAGCTTGTAAGTCACCTCATAGCCTAAGCACAGATTACCACACACACACAGATCCCCCCCCCCGCCACCACCACCACCACCACCACATGCACACCCACGCAGTCACTGACCCACACAACCACACACACAACCACATAAACACACACCCACACTGACCCACACATACACCCACACGCACACACTGACCCACACAATCACACACACATAAACAGACACACGCACACACACACAGACTGACCCACACAAATACACACACACAGACTGACCCGACTGATCAGAGCTCACTCTAGAATCTGCTGCCGGCTTAGAAGCTGCCTCATAGCCTAAGCACAGGTTACCCCCCCCCCCCCCCCCCCCCCCCCCCCCCCCCCCTCCCCCCCCTTCCCTCTACACCCACCCCCACCCCCATCCACACGCCCTCCACCACCACTACACCCACCCCAACAACCCATCCACACGCCCTCCACCACCCCTACACCCACCCACCCACACAGACCCACCTGGTCGGAGCCCACTCTACAATCTGAAGCCGGTTTGAAAGCCCACCTCATATCCAGAGCAAAGCTTTGAGTACGCGCTCACCGTCTTCTCCAGCTCACCCTCAATCTTCCGAGCTTCTTTTCAAACACCCACACCCACCCACCCACCCACCCACATACACACCCACCCACACCCACCCACCCACACCCACCCACACTCACATACACACCCGCCCACACCCACTCACACACACAGACCCATCTGGTCAGAGCCCACTCTAGAACCTGATGCCGGCTTGTACGCTGCCTCATATTCTAAGCACAGGTTACCACGCACACTGATCCCCCCCCCCACCCCACCCAACAACCCATCCCCCCCCCCCCCCACACACACACACAGACAGACCCACCTGGTTGAAGCCCACTCTAGAATCTGTTGTCTGCTTGTACGCCGCCCCATAGCCACAGCAAAGCTTTGAGTACACGCACCCACACTCCCACCCACCCACACACTGACCCCCCACCCCTCCCACCCACATACACACACATGCAGACTGACCCACCTGGTCAGAGCCCACTTTAGAATCCGATGTCGGCTTGTAAGCGGCCTCATAGCCAGAGCAAAGCTTTGAGTACGCGCTCACCGACTTGTCCAGCTCACCCTCAATCTTGCGAGCCTCTTTTCGAAGCTCCTCCCATGCGGCTCCGTGTTTGGGAGTCATGGGCTTGGCTACACTGTTACATATACATAAATAAATGATTAGCATTGGTTTAAATCATATAATATATGTCATAATATAATGTAATATAATATATGTCATAATATAATGTAATATGATATGTCATAATATAATATAATAATACAAATACATATTCTACTCATATGGTATTTTTGGCAGAAGTTAAAAGTTGGAGAGTCATGGGCTTGGCAACGCTCTTATATACAGATAAACAATGATTAGCATTTGTATACTTATATTATATAATACATAAGGGATATCACACTCATTTGGTATTTTTGGCAAAACTTCAATATGATGGAGTCATGGGCTTGACAACGCTGTTATAACTTATATACGTATATACAAATAAAAAATGATTAGCATTGCCTGGGCATTGGCATATTTATATATAAAATATAAAGGACACGAAATGCCGACAAAATGTATATTATACTCACACAGTAATTATTTTCGAAATAAATCAATACTAGGAAGTCAGGGGTTGGCAACGCTCTTAGAGGAAACCAAAGATGATTATTTAATGCTGACATATTTATTATATTATATACTCATAATTTGGACTTGCTGGCTAAACAGTTTAATTACTCTATTGTATACATAAAAAATGGACTTCTTGGCAAACCATGTAATTATTATATTACATACTCATAAAATGGACTTGCTGGCAAAACAATTTAATTGCTCCATTATAATATACTCATCATTTGGAATTGCTGGCAAAACAATTTAATAACTATTTTATATACTCTTTATATTGACTTGTTGACAAACAATTGAATGATTATATTATAGACTCATAATATTGACTTGTTGGCAAAACAATTCAAAAACCCGCGTTGGGGAGTCATGGGCTTGGCAACGCTGTTATTTACGAATAAAACTGATTAGCCTGTTTAGGCAGTTTAATGGCATGTCCAGGTTGGGACAATTGGTAATGGTTAGCAAAGTAGAGGCATCCATGGTTTGGTTGAACTTGAAGTTTGCTACATGGCTCCAGCCAGCAGTTTGCTGTGGTTTGGTTGGCTGGGCGTCTGGCTTTGGTTGGCTTTGCTTGGCTCTGTTTTGTTTTGTTTAGCTTGGTTTTGTTTTGCTTTGTTTGGCTTTGTTTGGCTTTGATTGGCTTTGTTTTGCTTTGTTTTGCTTTGTTTGGCTTTGTTTGGCTTTGTTTGGCTTTGTTTGGCTATCTTCAGCTATGGTTTGGTTGGCTGGGTGTTGTCAACTGATAGTTCCCATCGTTGCCATTTGTATACTCCATTGCCATTTTTGCCATTTGGATTGCATGATTGTATTGCCATTGTTGCCATTTGGATTGCATGATTGTATTGCCATTGTTGCCATTTGGATTGCGTGATTGTATTGCCATTGTTGCCATTGTTGTCAGTTGTATACTCAAACTCTCTACACCACACTCCCTCATACAGCATATAATCACACAGCTGCAGACATTTGTACTTACTGTACACATCCATGTGATTGTACTTTGTGGTGTATAATTGTTTGTACAACCCATGTGACTGCACTCTGCACTGTAGTGGAGTGTGGTGTAGCACTGTTTGTAATGTATAATCGCTTTTACTACCGAAGTGATTTTACTATGTACCGTACTCAGGGGTGTGATGTTGTAGCGGTTACACTACCCTGGTGTACCTTGGCAGCAGCATGTGAGCAGCCTGATGGCTGATTGATAGGGAACAGCAATTTGATATCATATAATATCATGACATCATATCGGATGGCTAAAGTTACCATCTATGTACAATATCATATGACGCAGTTTGAATGATATAACATGATGCCATACTCGCCTTTGGTCAACATCATAGGCTATGCTGGTCCTTACTAATAGACCAAATAATTACTCTAACCAAATTCAAATGAGGTGGGAAGGATAAGGGGAGGAGGAGGGGAAAGGGCAGGGTTCGGTGGGTTGGATGTGGGTGGGGTGGGGGTGGTGGGTTAGGTGTGGGTGGGGGGCAGTCAAGTAAGTTATCACCTGCCCGCCACGTATTTCGTAACTTAGTTCTCACCTTTTGTACGCCACAGATATCTTCGCAGTAGCCGGGGGCGAATCAGCGTCCATTGTCAGGGAACATAAAGCTCGGTCCTCTCTCGTGCTGAGGAGGTTCGAGCTTCCGGGGCGAAACAATTGGGCGCCCGTTACTCGACACTCCTTGGTGCAGGCTGGGGCTAGAATAGCTAGAAGTGGGTGTAGAGGATTGGAAACAGCTCGAGAGAACAATTACTAGCAGCGCCTACGACTACCGAGGTAAGTTGACGTGGAATAAGGCCTTCTGGGCTGCGACGAGAAAAATTGAATGAAGTTGGCGATGTTTTACTTAGGTGGTGCGTGCTATGCGCAGACTGGGGACAGCCTACCACTACAACACCTATAAGCTAGCTGGCTTTGGCTAATTTGGCCTCTCCATACCTAGCTGGCGTTGGCTAATTTGTCAGTTGGCCCTTTTTCATAATAGGGACGCAAGGAACTTCTGCAGTTCCTCAACCGTTGCACACACATCGCTCAAGTTTTCTGCAGATTAGCCCATCGCAAGGCTTTTGATCCACCCATCTATCCTCGCGCGCTTGCAAAATTTATTTGCTAAGAAATCACCACCAAGAAAGAATAAAGTAGTGCCGACCCCGGATCCATAGGCCTCATCTGCCCTCTCCTCGATAGCACGAGTTATCTGGACTCAAAGTATCTCCTCTCTGCCCCTTAACAGCCTTGCCCGTGCCCATGCCTGCCCGCGCTGTCTTCGTAACGGTCGGGACGACGAAGTTCGATGCCTTGATAGAGTAAGTTGGCTGCATGGTGCAGTGCTGCTTCCAGTAAGCTATGGTAAGCACACGCCACACACCTCACCCTACTTCCTCAACTATCATGACAATGTAGTTGCATTCTGTACTCAGGAGTTGTTCAGGAGTGTGTTTAAGTAATGTCAATGAGTAAACTACACACCACACATCCCGCACCCCACACCTTACACCCCGCACCCCACATCCAACGCCCCACACCTGAACATGCACCCTTGCGTTTATGCACGACCACAGAACCCTAGTGTGCTACATGTGTACCCCCCAGCCCCCAGCCCACACCCCTCACTCTACACCACATGCCACACACCACACACAAGTACATGCAACCTTGCGTAAATGCACAACCACATCATCCTAGTGTGCTTCATGCCTACAAAACATGCAGGGTGATGAGTCGCGAACACATTAGTTGTGCAAGAGCATCTTCTCTGAAAGCTGGCTCGAAACATGATGATAAAAAACGTTAAAGCAAATCAAAACAAAACATGCTGGGTGATGAGTCGCAAACACATGCTGAATGATTAGTAGCTTATCTTATAACTGACTTGAAACATGATGATGAAAACATTAAAGCAAATCAAAACAAAACATGCTGGGTGATGAGTCGCAAACACATGCTGAATGATTAGTTGCTTATCTTATAACTGACTCGAAACATGATGATGAAAATCATCAAAAGAAATCAAAACAAAACACGCTGGGTGATGAGTTGCGAACATATGCTGAGTAATTAGTCGAATCTCTGGTAGCTAACTTGACACATGATGATGAAAAACATCAAAAGAAAGCAAAACAAAACATGCTGGATTATGAGTCGTTAACACATGCTGAATTATTAATTGCTTATCTTATAACTGACTTGAAACATGATGATGAAAAACTTTAAAGCAAATCAAAACAAAACATGCTGTTTGATGAGTCGCAAACACATGCTGAATGATTAGTTGCTTATCTTATAACTGACTTGAGACATGAAGATGAAAAACATCAAAGCAAAGCAATACATGCTGGGTGATGAGTTGTGAACATATGCTGAATAAGGAGTCAAATATCTGGTAGCTAACTTGACACATGATGATGAAAAACATAAAAAATAGCAGAATAAAACATGCGGAATGATGAGTCGCAAACACATGCTGAATGATTAGTTGCTTCTCTGATACCTGACATGAAACAGTTTTCAGGATGTCTGATTTGATGAATTTGAATTGGATGACGAGCTCTATGGAAATGTTGATGTTATGAATTTGAATTGAATTACAACCTCTGTGAGAACAACTATGTAATGAATTTGAATTGGATGACGAGCTCTGGGAGAACTGTGCGGGCAATATATGCGATATATATGCGATATTTATATGCATTATATACTAATATGTGCAATAACAATGCGATTTTTGTTATAAATATGTGTTATAAATGCGGTAGATGTGCGATACAAGTTGTAAACAAGTTGTATGCAGCGTGGCAAGCGACGATACAATTTGGCAGAGAGGTGATCGTGACGGAGCGACAGGTGGTAACGGAAGCGAGTTAGTTACGAGACCTTTGGCTGACGTGTCAGGCTTCGTCTCGGTCAGACAGATGGTCAGTCAGTCGGTTGGTCGGTAGTACGGACAAATGGGTAACCCTGGGGGCTCCCGCCCCCTTGACGAGTGGGCACAGCCAAAAATAAAATGAGGCTCACTGAGCGTTTTTCATTCATGCGTTGCGTTCCGTCGCAGCATATCCTCCTCATATCATTCCCTCCTGATATCACGGCTGGGCAAGTCCCTTAAGCCTACTGGGCTACCCCTTGGACTGTAACAACACAGGATCATTTTTGTACGACCCCGCGTCGCCATTCGTTGCCATCATGTTGCTGCATGGCAATACATGGGTCTGGTTGTACTAGTTAAAAAAGCCCACCCGCCCCCCCCAGGCTCCACGTTCTGCGGGGTTCAGGGGGCAGCGCGTCGCACTGGGGTCGCACCGAGTTGCTCAATGCATGGGTCTGGCTGTACTAGTCATAAATGCCCCCCCAACCCCCCACAGGCTCCACATTCTGCGGGGTTCAGGGGGCAGCGCGTCGCACTGGGGTCGCACCGAGTTGCTCAATTTGCGACATGTCGCACACAAAAAACTGATGCGGGTATGGTAATTCAAAACACTGATGCGGGTATGGTAATTCAAAACACTGATGCGGGTATGGTAATTAAAAAAAAAAAAAAAAAGATAACGCTTTGAGGGGCGTGATGTTAAGGGGACCCTCCGGTACGCCGCAGCTGGGGAAATTCACCATGGCAGACATATACAATAAAAATAACAAAAAAATCCGTTGGGGAATTAGACACCAAGGATAAGAACTAGAAAAGACAATATGTGTGCCTTATTCCATTTCCATAAAAAATGTATGAAACGTATGGATACATGTATATTAAATGAATTATTATTGTGTATACAAATATGAGAAATTAATCATACTCTGTGTGTATACTATATAATGTGTACATATGGTTGATCATTTTGCTGGACTATAGAAGGTGCTGGGTTCGAATCCCTACAGGTGCGCTTTAGTGTCCGCGGTCGCTGTCAGCCGCTGTGAGCGATAGCGATCCTCGCGTCCCCCTATCGGACACCACGTTTTCCTCATTGGTTACAGCCGCCATAGCCCCTTTCAGTGATATGTATTGTGTCTAGTGGTAGACCAGATCGCTTGAGGATGAAGAGTTGGGGGGTCGACTCCCCCTACGGTCGCTCTTGGCGTCGCAGGTCGTCGTCAACCGCGATGGTAGCTTGTCCAGTTGAGGTAGGAGACTGCTCCCCACCCGCGTACGGTGGGATCCCTTAACACCACGCCCCACCAGGCGTTATCATTACAGCCGCCATGGTAGCACTGTCCTATGGTAAAGTAGCAGACTGTTTTCTACCCCTGTCAGACGGGGCTCCCTTATTACCACGCCTCACCAGGCGTTATTTGCGGAACCTCCTCTTTAAAGGGGCAGGAGCCCCCCGGGTTACCCATTTGTCCGTCCGACCGACCCACCCTTTAACAGAAACGAAGCCTGACACGTCAGCCATCGGTCTCGTAACTAACTCGCTCCGCCATTTTTTAGCGTCGCTTGCGACACTGCATAGAACTTGCCATTATAATATCAAATTTATTGTTGTGTAATGTTGCAAGGCAGTAGATACGCTCCAAATTCCTTATTAAACAAATAGCAATTATCATAACATATGATCAACAAATATTAAATTGATATAACGTGTGTGTGTTGTTGCAATGCAGTCGATACGCTCCGGATTCCATACTAAACAACTAGCAGGTATCATTCAGTATGGTCTACAAATATTAAATTTATATTACTCGTGTGTGTGTTGTTGCAATGCAGTCGATACGCTCCAATTTCCATATGAAAGAAATAGCATTTATCATAATGTATGATCAAGTATAATAAACACTTATATATCAAATTGATTATACCTGTGTATCATTGCGCAGGGCAGTTGAAACAAACCGAATCCCACCCTACAAAAATAGCATGTATCATTGAGTATGATCAACAAATATTAAATGTATATTACTTGTGTGCAATGTTGCAAGGAAGTCGGTACGCTCCGAATTCCAAACTTTACAAATAGCATGTATCATCACGTATAATCAAGTATAATAAGCAAATATATATATTTAATTTATTACAGCTGTGTTTAATTGCGCAGGGCAGTCGATACAGTTGAGTTCGCAGAGGCTGCCAAAAGTAAAGGATTTGATCGACTTGTGATTCAACGAGGGGATGGCGCATATGTGCCTCACAACTTGGTTGATCAGGGCAAGTCAACCAATGTCCTAGCTAATGGAGTGGAAATAGAGTAAGTGGGAGACCACTTGGGGACATGGGACTAGTTCTTAATGTTGCCTTGACGTAACGGTGACTATAGCTAGCTCCGGCTTACGCTATGGTGTCCTTAACTTCACGTCCTGTGAGTAACGGTTCTACACGGATGTAACAATTTCAATTTCAATTTCAATTGCCTTGACGTGCATTTGTGTTGACTGCGTGGATGCTTAGTGGGTGCTTGTTTAGAGTGCGGATTCGATTGGACTGGTGGGCCAACGAAGGGATGGCACATGTGTGCCTCACAACTTGGTTGATCAGGGTAAGTCAAGCAATGTCCTAGATAATGGAATGGAAATATAGTGAGTGTGGGCCAACAAGGGGATGGTGCATATCAGCATATTTGCCTGGCTTATAGAACGGAATGGAAGCAATGTCCTAGCTAATGGAATGGAAATAGAGTGAGAGTGGGACCCCTTGTTGGCAACCCCAATTGTGGTTGGACACGTTAATCTACTTGCTTGCAGCCTTGTACTTTGAGTCAAAATATGAGTCACAATGGTTTACTGGTAATTAGATTCTCTACTTTTTCTTGCTGGCTGTTGGCTAATGGAATGGAAATAGACTGAGTGTCGGACCACTTGGGGACATGGGACTAGTTCTTAATGTTGCCTTGACGTGTGTTTGTGTTGACTGCGTGGATATTTTCTGGGTGCATGTTTAGAGTGCGGATTCAATGGACTAGTTGGCCAACGAAGGGATGGTGCATGTCGGCATATGTGCCTCACAACTTGGTTGATCGGGGCAAATCAAGGAATGTCCTATCTAATAGAATGGAAGTAGAGTGAGTGTGGGACCACTTGGGGACATGGGACCAATTGTTGGCAACCCCTTGAAAGATGTAAGAGCGTAGTTTGATAGGGCGTGAAAATATCTTTTTAATGACCCCCATTTTAGAGGGGGTTGGGTTGGGGAGGGACGTTTTAGGGGGGGGGAGGATGGGTAAAAATTTATTTTCGACTTTATTTCCCCGCTCCTTTTGTCTGAAACTTCCACAATTCCTACTCCCATCTGAATCGGACACTGTTTTGATGATGCTGTCCAAAATCTGTCTTTCTGCCATTCGCCTAGGCTAGGCTAAGTACAGTGGTAGCCTCGCCTAGGCTAGGCTAAGTACAGACACCACACACACACACACACACACACACACACACCACACACACACACACACACACACACACACACCACACACACACACACACCACACACACACACACACACACACACACACACACACACACTTGGATAGATAGATAGATAGATAGATAGATAGATAGATAGGTAGATGGATAGATACATGGATAGATGGACAGAAAGGCAGGCAGGCAGGCAAGCATTAAGACGGTGTTGCTAAACTACCAATGATCACCTTCCACATGCAGGTTCTTTGATTATGCTGCCAGCCTGTCAGAACACATGTCAGCTGCCGAGCTAGTAATCAGCCATGCAGGTGCGTCTCCGTGAGTGGTGAACATGGCAGTACAATAGCAGTGTATTAGCAGTACAATAGCAGTGCTTGCTGAGCTAGTGATCAGCCATGCAGGTATGTTGCTGTGACAGGTGAACATGAGCAGTACAATAGCAGTAGACTAGGAGTGCTTGCTGAGCTTGTGATCAGCAGTGTAGGTGAGCTTACAAAAGGGAGTGAACACGGGCACTACAATAGCAGTACCATAGTGTGTCAGCTGCTGATAAAATGATTAGACATGCAGTTGAGACGATGTGAGTAGGTATAGGCAGTACAAAAGCAGTACCATGTCAGCTGCTGAGCTAGTGATCAGCTATGCTGGTAAGACTAGGTGTGTAGATTGACATAGTAAGCCGTACAAAAGCAGTACCATGCCAGTTGCTGAGCTAGTGATCAGCTATGCAGAGAGGACGATGTGATTTAGTAGACGTCAGCAGTACACAAGCAGTACCATGCCAGCTGCTGAGCTAGTGAATGCAGGCAATACGATGTGACAGTTTACATGGGCACTACAGTAGCTGTACCATAACCAAGGTTAGAGAATTGGTATCCGTTCGAATCCGGTTAGTTCCTTAGTGTGCTCCCTGGTTCCCGCCGGTAGCACTCTGGGATGTATGTTATGTACTGTATGTTGTTCCAGTCCAGGGGTAGGCCAAACATGCTAAAGGGACTTGCCCAACCGTGGCAGGAGGGGCTTCAAACGAGAAAAAAGGCAGGTGAGCAGAACCTCAAAGTGCTAACGAACCTATGTTGTGCAGGGTCAGGCAGCATATTTGTATTCCGCATAATGAGCAAGCTGCTCATTGTAGTTCCCGATCCCCTCCATATGGACAACCACCAGGCTTGGTGAAAAATTATTCACGAAGCCATGTTGTGCAATGCTGTGCAGGGTAAGGCAGCATATTTGTATTCCGCACAATGGGCAAGCCGCTCATTGTAGTTCCCAATCCCCTCCGCATGGACAACCACCAAGCTTGGTGAAAAAACTATTCACGAAGCCATGTTGTGCAATGTTGTGCAGGGTAAGGCAGCATATTTGTATTCCGCACAATGGGCAAGCCGCTCATTGTAGTTCCCAATCCCCTCCGCATGGACAACCACCAAGCTTGGTGAAAAACTATTCACGAAGCCATGTTGTGCAATGTTGTGCAGGGTAAGGCAGCATATTTGTATTCCGCACAATGGGCAAGCCGCTCATTGTAGTTCCCAATCCCCTCCGCATGGACAACCACCAAGCTTGGTGAAAAACTATTCACGAAGCCATGTTGTGCAATGTTGTGCAGGGTAAGGCAGCATATTTGTATTCCGCACAATGGGCAAGCCGCTCATTGTAGTTCCCAATCCCCTCCGCATGGACAACCACCAAGCTTGGTGAAAAACTATTCACGAAGCCATGTTGTGCAATGTTGTGCAGGGTCAGGCAGCATATTTGAGTCCCTCACAATGGGCAAGCCTCTCATCGTAGTTCCCAATCCCCTCCTCATGGACAACCACCAAGCTGAGTTGGGGAATCACTTGGCCAGCAAGCAATACCTGGTAGGTGGTTTGACCAGTTTTTGTTTTTCAAGTTCTTGTAGGTCAGCTGGTGTCGCAAAATGTGCAACGCGAGCCTGATAAGGTGATGGTAGTGGTAGAAATGGTGGTGGTGGTGGTATTGGTTTTAATGGTAGTGGTAATGGTAATGGTGGTAATTTTAATTGTAATGGTGGTTATGGTAATGGTAATGATGGTAATGGTAATGGTGGTGGTGGTAATGGTGGTGGTGATGGTATTGGTGGTGATGGAAGTGGTGATGGTAGTGATGGTAATGGTGGTCGTGGTTTGGGGGAGTTGGGAGATCACTTGGCCAGCAAGCAATATCTGGTAGGTGGTTTGACCTTTTTTTTAGGAGCCCACACAAGCAGAGAAGATCAGCCTCAAGGAAATAGGTGCAGACTCCGTCACACTGTTACTCCCTTTCTTGACATCAACACAGTATCATGGGATACCCTTCTTCTGGGGGGCGGGAGCCCCCAGGGTCACCTTTTTTGTCAGTTTGACCAGCGTGCGACCGAGAGTAAGCCTGACACGTCAGCCAACTGTCTCATAACTACCTGGCTACGGTCCGCTTGATACCGTTGCGACCTGTTGCTCTGATATCACTTGGCCAGCAAGCAATACCTGGTAGGTGGTTTGACCAGTTTTTGTTTTTCAAGTTCTTGAAGGTCAGCTGGTGTCGCAAAATGTGCAACGCGAGCCTGATTAGATGGTGGTAGTGTGGCAATGGAGGTGGTGATGGTAATGGTGGTGGTGGTGGTATTGGTATTGGTTTTAATGGCAGTGGTACCGGTGGTGGTGGTAATGGTAATGGTGGTAATGGTGGTGGTGATGGTATTGGTGGTAATGGTAGTGATGGGAATGGTGGTGGTGGTTTGGGGGAGTTGGGGGATCACTTGGCCAGCAAGCAATACCCGGTAGGTGGGTTGACCAGATTTTGTTTTCAAGTTCTTGTAGGTCAGCCGGTGTTGCAAAATGTGAGACGCGAGCCTGATAAGGTGGTGGTAATGGTGGTGGTGGTGGTATTGGTTTCAATGGTAGTGGTAATGGTGGTGGTGATGGTGATGCTGGTAATGGCAGTGGTGATGGTAGTGATGGTAATGGTGGTGGTGGTTTGGGGGAGTTGGGGGATCACTTATTCACTTAGCCAGCAAGCAATACTTGGTAGGTGGTTTGACCAGTTTGTTTGTTGTTGCGGAGACCCCCCTTCTGGGGGGCGGGAGCCCCCAGGGTCACCCTGTTGACCGTTTGACCGACGTTTGTTTGGGGAACCGACACGAAGCATGACACGTCAGCCAACTGTCTCAAAACTTAATGGTTTCGGTCCACCCGATTCTGTTGCCACCTGTCGCTCAGATAACACTATCTGCCAATTTTCTGCGTCGCTTGTGACGCTACCTAGGACTTGTTTTTTCAAGCTCTTGTACGTCAGCTGGCGTCGCAAAAATTGTGACACAAGCCTGATTCCAGGAAGGGTGTGTAGCACACGTAATGATAAAGTAATGATAACGCCTGGTGGGGCGTGGTATTAAGGAAACCCGTCGTATGCGGGTAGAGAGCGGTCTTCTACCTCAACTGGACAAGCTACCATCGCGGTTGACAACGACCTGCAGCGCTCAGGGCGGCCGTAGGTGGAATCGACCCCCCGACCCTGCATCCTCAAAGCAATTTGGTGTACCACTAGACCAGTTGATTCGCTGAAAGGGGCTAGCACACGTAATGTATAACAAAGCTCGGCGCGAAGTGCTGTCTCTGTAAGGGGGGCCTGCAATACATGGTTGGTGTTTTGAATACCTGGCAGGGGGATCGATTCATTTTTTTATTTGAAAAACAGTTTTTACTTTTCTTGTATGTTCAATATGTGTATAAGTCCCCCTTGTATTTATATGTTGTTGCAGTCCAGGGGTAGACCAGATAGGCGAAAGGGACTGGACCTGAAAGGAGGGGCTACAACGAAAAGGCACTGAAGAACTGAACCCCGAACAATCGATTTACAGACGGGGGCCCTGAGTTCGTGCTACAGTGATAATCTTTGAATTATACAATCAATCCGCGTTTGATTCAAAATAATTGAAACTAGCACGGAGGCAAGAATCCAGATTCATGCGCGAGCTCCTCTCAAGAGTCACCACTCTGAGTAATGGCAGGTGCTGTGGGAAAGATTGTAACAAGTCATATGCTGATATGCAGCGTCGCAAGTGACGCGGAAAATTGGCGGAGTGTGTTGGCAAGGGAACGACAGGTGGCAACAATGGAGCTGTCCGAAAGCCAGTTAGTTATGAGACAGTTGGCTAACATGCCAGGCTTTGTCTCGGTCGACGGTTGGTCGGACGGTCGGTCTAACGGACAAAGGGGTGAATCATGGGGCTCCTGCCCCCCAGGAGGGGGGGCTCCGCCAAAAACAAACTTGACTCCATGAATAACAAGTTCTATGTCTGCGACGCTAAAAATGGCGGAGAGTGATCGCGAGGGAGCAACAGGTGGCAACGGAAGCGAGTAAGTTACGAGACCGTTGGCTGACGTGTCGGGCTTCATCGCGGTCAGACGGATGGATGAATGGATGGATGGATGGTCGGTTGGTCGAACGGACAAATGGGTAACACTGGGGGCGTCTGCCTCCCAGAAGGGGGGGCACCTCCAAGAAGAACCATTGTCTTTGCCACAGCTTTGCTCCTCAGTCTTTTATTTGCTGAAGACAGCGGGCAGCATTTTAGGCTTGAGATATGCTTGTAGCCAATCTCAATGCCAATGTCGATAGGCTCACCGTCAATATACCGATTGCAATGTCAATGTCGGTAGGCTCAATGTCAGTATGCCAATTGCAATGCCAATAGGCTTGTAGCCAATTTCAATGTCAAGTTTTGTGGCTCCAGAATTGCTGAAGAATTGCTTTAAAAAATCGCTCAGCAATCGCTCAACAATCGCTCAACAATTACTTAGCAATGGATTAACAATTACCTTGTATCTACCTAGTAATCGCAGATAGCTGCGCTTTATTTTTATTTTGTAATTAGGGGGACTTGACCACCCTCGACCAATCACACCTGCACCACTGTACATGCACCACTGTACCTGTACCACTGTACCCACCTCCCCGCAGGTTTGCTCCACCCCGAGGGAGCTGGCTTCAACTCTTCTCAAGTTTGAAGCAAAGAGCTTGAAGCCATATGACAAGGGGGACCCTAGCGGAATTCTGTCAGCCATAGACAAGACCTTGAAGTTTGTATGAACCTGAAGTACAGAAGCATGCCATACTGCCCAAGTTCATGTTGTACTGCCCAAGTGCCATAGACAGGACCAAGACGTTTGTATGAAACAGAAGTATCGAAACATGCCGTACTGCCCAAGTGCAGTAGGCAAGGCAGTGGAGTTTGTTTGAAACAGCAGTACCAAAGCATGACGTACTGCCCCAATGCTTTAGGCACGACCATGAAGTTTGTTTGAAACAGCAGTACCAAAGCATGACGTACTGCCCCAATGCTGTAGGCACGACCATGAAGTTTGTATGAAACAGCAGTACCAAAGCATGACGTACTGCCCCAATGCTGTAGGCACGACCATGAAATTTGTATGAAACAGCAGTACTGAAGCATTCCGTACTGCCCAAGTGCTGCAGGCAAGACCATAAAGTTTGTATGAAACAGCATTACTGAAGCATACCGTACTGCCCAAGTGCCATACGCAAGACCATGAAGATTGTTTGAAACAGAAGTACCGAAGTATGTCGTACTTCTCAAGTGCCGAAAGCAAGACCATGAAGTTTGTATGAAATATAAGTACTGAAGTAGGCTGTACTGCCCAAGATCATGCTGTACTGCCCAAGTGTCGTAGACAAGACCAAGCAGTTTGCATGAAACATTAGTATTGAAGCATGCTGTTCTGCCCAAGTTTATGCTGTACTGCCCAAGTGCCGTAGATAAGACCAAGCAGTTTGTATGAAACATTAGTATTGAAGCATGCTGTACTGCCCTGGTGTCATAGACAAGGTGATGAAGTTAGCATGCAGCAGAATTACTGAAACATGATGTACTTCCCAATTTCATGCTGTACTGACCAAGTGCCGGAGACAAGACCAAGCAGTTTGCATGAAACATTAGTATTGAAGCATGCTGTTCTGCCCAAGTTCATTCTGTACTGACCAAGTGCCGTAGACAAGACCAAGCAGTTTGCATGTAACTGTAGTATTGAAGCATGTTGTACTGCCCAAGTCCATGCTGTACTGCCCAAGTGCTGTAGACAAGACCAAGCAGTTTGTATGAAACAGAAGTAATGAAACATACTGTACTGCCGTGGTGTCATAGACCAGATGATGAAGTTAGCATGAAGCAGAAGTACTGAAACATGCTGTACTGCCGTAGAACATGGCTCTATGAACTCAAGTCTCTATAAACGCAAAATTAAAGTACTGTAATATGACCGCAAGTTTAACTTGGACTTGGTTACTAATAGCTTCAGCCATGAATTTGGCTTCTCGTTGCCTTCGGAAGTAAATTATTTTTACCGGGATTTTTTTGTAAACGTGCACAAATTGTTCTTCTGCCCCTTATGTTGTTTTTAATTTTCTCCTTAAACAATCAAAACTCACCGGATATTTCTGGCAGTCGGGTCCTCCATTGTATTCTAGTGGTAAACTATTCCTTGGGGGACCAGTTTATCACTCGCAATATGAGTTTACCACTCGCAATGTTTGAGCAATTTGGCTGCTCGCCTTGTAGGATATAAGGCTACCCCTGGACTGTTACATATTACATTACGTTGTCATTGACAGGCCATCGTTGGCCCAAGGCAAGCCCGCTCCACAATATTCGGGAGGGGTCTTTCAACATATCCTCAGAAAAAGAAAGGGGTAAACCCTAAACCCTGTTGCTTTTGTTGACATAATCATGACTTGCCCTCCTTTCACTGCCCCTGGCGAACTACAACTAGCACGGTAGAACCATACACCAGGTTTATGTATCCCTCTACTTGTTTGATTATTTCATCCCTGCATTTAAGTAGGTGTTTGTGACCTACCGTATTTCCCAAGACACCATCACCACACTTTTTGACAAGTTGATGGTGAGTACGTAGTCCAGGCAGAAAACTGATACGGCATTGACGATTTGTTGTATTTCAGCTTTTGTTCTTCCCATGCAGACGATATCTTCACTTCTTCAGCATATAGCAAAATCGGGACTCTCGCGGTATCCATCATGATAGTTGTTTCCTGCAAGGCCAGTTTAATACGAGTTTTTAGTTTATCGATGACAAAAAAAGGTATTGATAACGCCTAGTGGGGCGTGGTGTTGAGAGCAGATAAGGGTCTACCACTTCGCCTGGACAAACTTCCATCTTGATAGACAACGACCTGCCACGTTCTGGTTGTCTGCAGGGGGAACCGAGCCCCCGTCCCTTCGTTGTTATAGCGATTTGGGTGCCACTAGACCATTCTTAGTGATTGTTGTTGCGGAGCTTCAACTACGAATAATTCATTCTGCCATGAGGTTATCGGGAAGTGGTAGCGGCATGGTTGTCACTGCTAGGACATGAGCCCCTTGTAATCTAATCATGGTTGTTGACTTGCCATCCAAAGTCCCCGTCTTTAAAGATATGCAATATGCTCTTCCCGTGACCTTGATTATTTTTTAGCACTCGAATGAGACCACCCAACTTGGCTTGGTGGCTATGGGAAGCTGAAATGTTATGTGCTATATGGTTTAACTGAATTATTAGTATTGTGGGTTTTTACATATGTCATGTGAAAGAGGAGATCATTTGCTGTCAGATAAAGTAAGTCCCATTTAAATTCATGGGGGGTCATTCATGAAGTAGCTAACAGTTAAATTTAATTTGGGGTCCCCCCCCCCCCCCCCCCCCTGTCAATAAAGATTTCATTTTTTCGGTGCTTCTTGTCGCCCCCATTCCTAATTACCGATCCCATCACGCTAATAATTGTTTCTTTTTGCTCTTAATTCGCAGAGTCCCCAATCGGCACATTCGCGAATCTCCCAGCCCTACGGACTTGTCTGCTCTATGTCGTCCGTCCCTCATTTTCCTTCAGAAATCGTGACTCAGTTGGTCGTGCGCGCCCTGCATCTAGAGGCCCCGATATGTGACTTTTCCACTGTTTGTCGCTCATGGCGTTCGATCGTGGAGGATAATCTTGCCGAGCACTTGATCCTTAGAGATAATGGAATGGTCCCCGCCCTACGACGTGCCCTGGGGCAACGCAAGTTACAGGTGGCTCTTGATATAGTTTCGAGGGCAGGATCCTTGGAAGAGTCTAATGATGCTCTGTTGCTAGTTTCCTTGCGTGGACAAACAAGCTTGGTCAGGTGTTTGCTGGATGCCCCTCTGTATTCAGCACATGCTGATTTCCAAAATTGCCAAGCACTAGTAAAATTGCCTAGCACTAGTAAAATTTTCCAAAATTGCCTAGCACTTGTAAAATTGCCAAGCACTAATACAATTTTCCAAAATTGCCTAGCACTAGTAAAATTGCCTAGCACTAGTAAATGCAGGAAGAGGCTACGCTGCTGCGGTGAGCTATAGGATGATGCATCCTGATTGCCAAGATGCACAAGCACGTGTAGAAGCAACAAGAGGTCCCTGCATTGAGGTGACGCGCATGTTGCTTGATGCCCCTGAGCATCCTGCACATGCCGATTGCCAAGATGAAGAGGCCGTTAAGGGAGCAGCACATAATGGCCTAGATGAAGTAGTCTTCATATTGTTGGATGCCCCGCAGCATCCTGCCCACACTGACTGTAGCGATGGTGAGGCACTTTTGGCGGCAGCAGATGAGGGCCACATTGCGACAGTGCGCATATTGCTAGGTGCTGTACCTCATGCTGCACTAGCTGACTCCCGAGGTGCAAGGGCTCTTGAGAATGCGGCAAGAGGTGGCCACACTGAGATAGTGGGCATGTTGCTGGATGCCCTACAGCATCCGGCCCGTGCTAATAGCCGAGGTGGAGGCGCCCTTGTAGCAGCAGCAAGTGGTGGCCATATTGCGGCGATGCGCTTGTTGCTGGAAGCCCCAGAGCATCCCGCCCGTGCTAACTCCCAAGATGGGAAGGCACTTGTGGCAGCAGGACAAGGTATCCAGATGGAGGCAGCTCACATGTTGCTGTATGAACCACAGCATGCTTCCCGTGCTGACTGCCGAGATGGACAAACCCTCTTGGAAGCATCACGTGATGGTCACATTCAGCTAGTAAGCATGTTGCTATCTAGACGCTCCTCTGCATCCTGCCCATGCTGATTGCCGAGATGGATTGGCCCTTGTCTGGGCAGCAAATGGTGGTCACGTGGAGGTAGTCCGCATGTTGCTGGATGCCCCAGAGCATCCTGCCCGTGCCAACTGCCAAGATTCGATGGCACTTGTGAAAGCAGCAGATGGTGGTCACGTGGAGGTAGTCCGCATGTTGTTGGATGCCCCAGAGCATCCTGCCCGTGCCAACTGCCAAGATTCGATGGCACTTGTGAAAGCAGCAGATGGTGGTCACGTGGAGGTAGTCCGCATGTTGTTGGATGCCCCGGAGCATCCTGCCCGTGCCAACTGCCAAGATTCGATGGCACTTGTGAACGCAGCAGATGGTGGTCACGTGGAGGTAGTCCGCATGTTGTTGGATGCCCCGGAGCATCCGGCCAGTGCTGACAGCCAAGATGGATTGGCACTCGTCTGGGCAGCAAATGGTGGTCACGTGGAGGTAGTCCGCATGTTGCTAGATGCACCTCGCCATCCAGCCCGGGCTGATTGCCAAAGTGGTATGGCACTTGAGGTAGCGTCAGCTGGAGGTCACACGGAAGTATCCGACATGCTAGAGATGTACGTGACTAGGGTGCAAATTGTGGCCACTGTTCAAGCTACCATTCAAGCAGCAACTTCTGGGCAGATCCCCTAAATAGCTAGCTAGCCAAAGATAATGCAACCTAGTGCAACTTGGAGCCGACACATCCAGATTTCATGTTATGTTGACATCATGGGGCTCGGCCATGTGCATGGCTTACGGAGATGCCTATCCCAAAAGTTGCTACTCATAGCTGAAAAGGAAAACTATGTAGCAAATGGTGCCCATTTTTCAGCGCAACACTATCTCTAGTTCTCTACCCAGCGACTGGATTAGGACTCTATTTATATTGGATTAGTCCGTTAGTTGCTGTTTTTCCAGCCAACTCCGAGGTACTGACGGTCTTCTAATTCCAAGTTCCCCTGTGTGATACCCATGAAAACGTGGGATCAACATGTGTGGATTTGACAGTTTATAAGACTTGTCTAGGTCTCTATTTAGTTGTTGTTAGCAAAGCTATCGCGGGAAACCACACATTTTGAACCTGCTGTGTACTGACCTTATACGTCCTTCATAGGTGGAAGGATGGCTAGTCATCATCATATGGATTGTTTTGACAGCCTCATTTGTGATTGCAGTAATATGGTTTGTTGAAGTGTTCCCAAGTGATCGGAGGTACATACTCAATTCGTTTTTCAAGTGCTTTGGAATGCCTACGACAATACATACATACATACATTACATGTTAAAGTCTACTTGACACCGCGAGGGTGTATGAGACTCTGTGCTTTAAACAAAAAGAAAAAGCACCCACAAAGCAAAAAACCCCATTACATCAGGGGTGTGTCGAGGACAAACAAACCAAACTCCCAACCACCGTTTTGGTGGCGTAGGTATTAAACCCCTTAGAGCAGGACCCAGATCTCAACCACTTACAGTGGCGGAGGTAAGAAGCTAACAAATGAGAAGTCTCAAGAAGAAAAAAAAGGGATAATAAATTACGGTGCCACTAAGCAGTCCAGGGCTTCCTGTCTTGCTCTTCTACAAGTAGAAAGATAGTCGGCTAGGTTGCTCCAAAAAGACTTAGTGCCATTTCCATTCATAAAGGTTCTGAATGTGGAATCGCAGAATTCCACATTCCATACGGTTAAGTCGGTATCCTCATGGACATGCCTATAAATATCTGTAAACAGATTCTGGTAGCGGAGGCGAATATCATTATAAAAAGGGCACTCAAACATATGCATTTCATCCTCAGTTTTTTTGGAACCCACACATTTGACAGTGTCTCATTGAGCGAGGGATGTGTGCTCTATCCACCACCCTCATTCTTTCTGTGTTCAGCCAATGGGAACCCATTCTAAACTGTGCTATAGAACGAATCTGATCCTGCTTATGTAAGGCGGATGTAAAAGGAATCAAGCCATTCTCATCATTGCTGTTGGCTGCGAACCATTTTTGGTATCGGAGGCGTTTAAAGCCAACCCTTCTCTCATCAGGGATGTCTCTAACTGCATTGGTGTCACTTGGGTACTTAAACCTCCATGACTCAAAAACTTCAGACATAATACCTTCGACATCGACAGCCTCCAAAATGTTGATGTTTTTACTGGATCCTAGCTTGTGGAGAGCACAACGCAAGTCATGAACCCAGCCAGTGTTGGAGTCAAAAGATTCCTCAAGAGCCATTCTAATGAGATCCTCAGGTTCTTTATGTATGGTCTTGTTCCAGAAGCGCAAAGCTTGTTTAAGCCAAGCAAAACACAACGGGGTTCTACCCAGCTCTTCCATGATAATATTAGATGTAGTAGATTGGCAAACACCCAAGTATACCTCTATGCCATTTCTCACAAGCATGGTCATTTGAGATAAGTGTGTTGTTCAGAATAGAAGGAGCCCACACCTCACAGCCAAAATTCAGGATAGGTTGTACAAGAGAATCAAACAGGTGGGTGAGAATATCAATATTGTATATCTCCATAGTATGGCATCGCCTACGAAGCATGTGGTGTGCCTTTTGGGCCTTAGTGAGCATCCTAGAAAAAGCAGCTTTTGCACGATTGCTTGAGTCACCATCCACAAAGAGGGATCCCAAGTAGATAAAAGATAACTTTGTAGAAAGTTGTGCTCCATCATAGACAAATTTGTAATCAGGATCCATGCGGGCCTCATCACAGAATTGTTTGTTGAAAACGACAATCTCAGTTTTCTTTATATTCACAGCCATCTTAGTAGCCTCGCAGAAATCTCTCAGGCAGTCAAGCATCGCTTGCATATCTGCCGGGGATTCTGCCATTATAGCTAGGTCATCAGCATAAAGTAACAGTTGCAGAATCTTTCCCCTAAGCTCAGCCCCTACATTTGGGAGCTTGGATTGGAGGAACGATTCAATTCTATCAATGAACAGACCGAATAGGAGTGGGGATAGGGGGTCTCCTTGTTTAACTCCTACAAGGGATGGAAAGGAGGATCCAATGTCCCCATGTAGGCGAACTTGGAAAACAACATGATTATACATGGACTTCAGAATACTGAGATAGGGGTCCTTGACTCCTAGCCTTGCTAAGCAATCCCATAGCAAGTCTCTGTTGACCCAATCATAAGCCTTCTTGAAATCAACAAAAGCCACAAAGAGTGGTTTTTTCTTTTCTCTATATTTATCTACAATATGGTTAAGAATGAATGATGCATCTGCAGTACCCCTACCACTTCTAAATCCATATTGGCCAGCGGCTCTGAGGTTGAATTGACAATGTAACGCTCTCTACTAACTGAGGTTGAATTGACAATGTAACGCTCTCTACTAACCGAAGAAGTCTCACACGCACATACTTGAACTTGGTTACATGGCTGTAACCGTTAAGGCTCCTTGCCAGCTTCAGTAGTATCAGAATCGAAAGAAAAAATCAAATCAAAGCATACTTATACAAATATCTGTGTTCCAATATTTGCATACACTGATTGGTAAACAAAGGCAACTTCTCACGACCTCCCACCTTTGAATTGCACATCAAGAAATGTAGAGGAATCATTTTGGGCGGAGCCCCCCCTTCTGAGGGGGCGGGAGCTCCCAGGAGTACCCCGTTGTCCGTTTGCGCGTCTGACCATATGTCCGACTAAAAAATTGAAGCCTACCACGTCAGCCAACTGTCTCATAACTAACTGGCTTTGGTCAGCTCCATTTCCTTTGCCACCTTTCGCTCCGGTGTCAACAAAATTCGCCATTTTTCCGCTTTACTTGAGACGCTGCATAGGACTTGTATCGTTTGGAGAATCTGGTTGAACATTACTGCTCTCATTTAGAAAGACTACAACGCTACATTAAAAAACCACTTGATGTTCATCTTAAACTTGACATATCTACAAGGGTGTCAATATCGTACGATATTTGAATTATTGTACGATATATCGTACGATTACGATATTGTACACATGTTTTTGGACAATCAGTATGAGATCAAGGGAATATAACGGGTGATAGCCTTTACGTGTACGTACATAATTTTTTAGTCAAATTAACCAATCCTAAAGAAGATATACAAGTACGATACTATTGTGTGATGTTATCGTACAATATATCGTACAATATTGTACGATTTAGGGCGATATACTGAATTCCCTGGCAAGTTTTTTTGTTTTTGAAGCCCCCCCTTTCATAGCTATTGTGGTTCCGGAGCCATCAGGCCAGTCCCCGTTTGTAGCTATTCATCGCTATTTTCAAATTGGCTTCTTTCAACATTATAACTTATATTTTAACTTCAGGTATAGATGATTTAAACTGACCTGTAATGGCATGCTGCACGAGTGGCCATTGACCGAACTTAAGAGGGTCTAGGTCTGGTCTACGCTTCATTTCCGGCGAGCTTTGATCCTGCAGAAAGATGAAGACCAGGTTGCGAATTGACCCACCTGATTGAACCTACATCCAAGTTGCGAAGTGTTGATTCCGCGCAATGTTCCGGAACTGCGCAATCACAAAGCTAAACGCCTACAGCTTCTGCTTTCTGCGCATTTACCCACTCAGTTGGGCTTTCAAGTTCTCCAAATGACTCCAATTGACAGCCTAAGCACTGAGTCAACGTCATGCATGGTCATCAAGACATCTGTTTGGCCAAGATCCATAGGGGGGACGCTCTTTCTCTTATCAGGGAGCATCCTTGGAATAATCGACAGATGGAAATGTGATATTGACCTCGAGGACAGCGACGAAGCAGCGGCGCATGCCCGCGCGCTAGACCCCTCTTCCGTAATGTCTGTAACTGCCGAGCAGGGTTCGACCTCTACTAGAACCGGGGGAGAGTTGCCACATGTGGGGGCCGGGGCCGGGGGCGGGGGGGTCCTGGCCAGGTCAGCTCCTAGGCGGGGGGGTCCTGGCCAGAAATTCGAGGAGTTCCAGGCCAGGTCAGCTCCTAGGCGGCCTGGGCCAGGCCAGTTAGGACTCGAGGGCCAGCCAGCCATATAGCTGCATCGCTTAAATCGCTTTCTCGCCATGCCAATCTCGATAGCGATGGGGTTCGTCGCTAAAAAAACTTTTTTTTTACTGTTTTAAAGTAAACTTGGGGTTGCATGCGAATTAGCAGTATGCAGGAAGCGAATCGCAGTTGGAAGCGAATGAGCAGCAAGCGAATTGAAGCAATAGGCTTGTTCAAAAGTACTCTTAATCTTCTAAAAATGGCCATACGTCACCAAACATTTTAAACTAAATGGGGTAATATTTATGAATATAACACAAACGATAGCTCATATTATGCATGGGTCATCGTGTGCTATGAACTTATGAAGCAATGATTAGGCAGCTGTTAACAAGTCCCTCCATTTACCCCCTTTAGCGCTGCAAAACCCGTGAAAAACCTTATGCAACCATGTCTGTTAATAGCCCGGCTATTGATAGTATACAGTTTATTACGGTTACCAATTTTGCATCACACGCTGACTGTGAGCAGCAGGGTACTTCAAATGGCCAAATAGGCCAGCGCTTTAGCGCACTTGAAAACAAAAAAACTGCGCTTTGTAGTGCAAAAAGCGCAAAAATTGCTTGCTGCGCCCACAGAGGGTTGCAAAAAACTGCGCTTAAAGCGCAGAGGGGGTCAAAAAGTCAGTGCTCAAAAGCGCGCGCTTTGAATTACCCTGGTGAGCAGCCTAGAGGTTGATATACCCGAAAATTAAAACATTACTAATCAAAGATCCAAAATAAATATAGGATCATGGTTCCTGTGTGTATGTTACAGTCCAGGGTAGGCCAGATAAGATAAAGGGACTTGTCCAACCGTGACAGGAAAAGCTAATAATAACAGGCATTAATGAAGTGGACCCAAAACAATCGTTTAAACGACGGGGTACCTGATTTCGTGCTACAGTGATAATTTCAGTATTTCAGTAAACAGTATACCGGTAATTAAATCACCATCCCACCTGTGCGATTCTTGTTACATTTTCATACCATTCATATAGGTATTTCCATCATTCAAAAGAATCAGGATTCATGACCAGCTTCATGCTGGGACCTAGGAGTTCATTATTTACAATTAAATTATTTTATAATTAAATGATCACTGTAGCACGAACTCAGGGCCCCCGTCTGTAAAACGATTGTTTAAGGTTCAGTTCATCAGTGCCTTTTCTTTTAAAGCCCTTCCTATACGGTTGGGAAGGTCCCTTTAGCCTATTTGGCCTACCCCTGGACTGTAACATACATAAATGCTCACAAGTCCCCCCCCCCCCCCCCCCCCCCCCCCCCCCCCCTCCTACCACACCACTACCACCTTTCCCTCAACCAACATCCCCTTGGACCCAACACACAATGGTAGCTTTTGTTCGTGTTGGTAACTGTTTACCAACACCACCTTCCCATACCGTATATATGTTAACAGTCCAGGAGTGGGCCCAATAGGCTAAAGAGACTTCCCAACCGTGTAAGAAGGGCTTAAGAAGAAAAAACACTGAAGAACTGAACCCCTAACAATCTTTTTACCAGCGGGGCCCCTGACTTCGTGCTACAGTGTTTACCAACACCAACACCACGCACACACAATACAACATACACAGCAACAGTAGCACCGCAAAATACCAGCTTGTGGAAAACTCACACAATTATTTATTCGTGTTGGTAGGTGTATACCAACACCACCATACCAGCACTACCACATCGCAAACACAATACAACATACATAGCAACAGTGGCAACACAAAAATACCGGATTGTAGAAAACTCACAATTATCACACAATTATCGCAACACCCATTTATTTAGGATAGCCAGAGCCAGGTCGTGACCAGTTTTTCTCTTTATGACGCACTGCCTACCCAAATCGCTACTAGGAGCCCAACCTTGAAAGACACCAAACCCTTGACCACTACCAGAAGACCCCCTGTCTGAAAAGAAACAAGTCCTTTGCAGGGTCGGAAGCGAAGCAGGAAATTGGCGGAGTGTGCTGGCAACGGAATGACAGGTGGCGACGATGGAACTGACAGAAGTCAGTTAGTTAAAAGATAGCAGTTGGCTAACGTGTCAGACTTCAATTTTTTGGTAAGTCGGTCGGTCGGACTGACAAATATGTAATCCTGGGGACTCCCGCCCCCCAAAGCTCTGATCATGATACCAAGGGCAGGTGAGGAGAAATGAATATGTTCACGTGGCTATAACCAATATCACTCTTGGGCGTGGCCCCCTATATATACCACCGCGCAACTAGGGGCGGGTGAGGGATCTTAACCCACAACTGACTGGCTTTCTTCCTGGTGCTAGCATAAAGGTAGCACGGTGGGTATGGCCCCCTGCACTGTGGTGATAGCCTACACCACCCTTGGACGTGGCCCCCTGTGGGCGATGCCCCTGCACTGTGGTGATAGCCCACACCATCCTTGAGCGTGGTCCCCTGAGGGCGTAGCCCCCACACTGTGGTTGTAGCCCACACCACCTTTGGGCGTGGCCCCCCTGTGGGCAGGGCCCCTATATCATTGCGAAACCATGGGCAGACGAGGGATGTACACCTGTGGATGTGGGGAGGGGTCCATCAGACGGGTTGGTGAGTTCTGCAAGTGCTTGGTGGGGTTGGTGTCTGTAGATGAGTTTGGTCATTGTGGTGCCGTTGATAGTGCAGATGCTCATTTTGCGTTTGTTTTTCTTGTTTTCTCTTATTTTTCTGTTGATAGTGCAGGTGCTCTGGTGCTCACATTGTTTTTTACTTTCTATTATTTTTCTGTTGATGGTGCAGGTGCTCATCTTGTTTTTGATTTTTATTTTGTTTTTCTTGTTCTCTGTAGTTTTTGCTGCTTTTTGTTGGTGACTGCAGATTGCTTACTCTTAGTCGTGCTGCCGCTGGTGCGAGTGTCCACATTGTTTTTGTTTTTTATTTTGTTTCTCTTGTTTTCTGTTATTTTTCTTGCCTTTTGTCGGTGACTGCAGATTTCTTGCTATTAGTCATGCTGTTGCTGGTGCCGTTGTTCACGTTGCTTGGTAAAAAAAAAACTTCCAAGATATGTCACAATGACTTTTCTAAGGAAGTGGTGTTAAGGGAACCAGCTCGTTAGTATGCGATGGACGGGCTTAAACCTTATCTAGAGTCCAGTTACCATGCCAGTTGACGGCCCTCCGGGTGGGCCCAGGTGACCTCGATGGGGTTCGAACCAGCAACCTGATAGGACCCCGCACCTGCTTCCGTACAATACGGGATCGCTCTACAATAGAGCTATCCCGTTCCGAACGGGGATACGTTGCTTCGTATTTTATTGATTAAGAGCATAATGAAATCAGGTATGCGCCCAAGGTGACAACATCAGAACAAAGTAGTACAAGGCTGTACAACAAGCAGAATGAAGCATGTATGCGCTCAAAGTGCTTGTATCAGTACAAGGCAGTACACAGCTGTACAACAAGCAGAATGAAAGTAGGTGTGCGCCCAAGGTGATCGTATCAGAACAAAGCAGTACACAGCTGTACAACAAGCAGAATGAAAGTAGGTGTGCGCCAAAGGTGCTTGTATCAGTACAAGGCAGCATAAGGCAGTACAACAAGCAGAATGACAGCAGGTATGCGCCCAAGGTGCTTGTATGACATATACTTACATGCCTTATTGTTGTTGTTGCTGTTGTTGTCGTTGTGATTGTTGGGGGTAGCCTGGTGGTGGTGAGGGGCTACATATTCAAGCACCCTATCCCCTGTTCCTATGATCTATACATACACACGATGTTGTTGTTGGGGGTAGCCTGGAGGTGGTGGTGGTGGTGGTGGTCGTGGGTAGCATTAATGAGGGTCCCAACATCATCAAGCACCTTATCACCTGTTCCTACGACTTAAACACACACAGGTTGTAGTTGTTGGGGGCAGCCTGGTTGTGGTGGTGGGTATCATTAAGGAAGGTCTACATGATCAAGCACCCCATCAGCTGTTCCTATGACCTAAACATACATACACACCTTGCTGTTGTTGGGAGTAGCCAGGGGGTGGGTAGCCTTGTGGGGGGTAGCTGGCTGGAGGGGGGCCTTGTGAAGGGTAGCCAGTAGGAGGGGGGCCTTGGACGGGTGGAGGGTAACCTTGTGCCCCATGAGGCACTGGGACAGAGGATGGGTAGGGTTTGCGCGTGAGCAGGTCAGTGGATGAGCCAGTTTATGGATGCGGTGGGCGCTGAGGGTTTAGTGGAAGAGGGGAAGGCTGTGTGGGGGGTAGCCTGCTAGAGGGGGGCCTTGGACAGGTGGGCGCCCAGGGTTAAGTTAAAGAGGGGAAGGTCTTGTGGGGGGCAACCTGCTAGAAGGGGGGCCTTGGACAGGTGGAGGGTAAGGGTTTTTTGCTTTATAAGACACTGTGGTAGAGAGTGAGTAGGGGGTGGGCATGAGCAGGGAAGTGGAGGAGCAAGTGTATGGGTTAGAGTGGATGCTGATGGTGTGGTGAGGGTGTGGCAGGCCCGTATGAAGGGGGCCTTGGGCAGGTGGAGGGTAACCTTGTGCCCCACAAGGCACTGGAACAAATGGTGGGTAGGAGGTGCGCTTGAGCAGGTCAGTGTATGAGCCAGTGTATGAGCCAGCGTATGGATGGAGGTGGGTGGTGAGGGTTAAGTGAAAGAGGGAGAGGCCGTGTGGGGGGGTGGCCTGCTAGAGGGGGGCCTTGGACAGGTGGGGGCCGAGGGTTAAGTGAAAGAGGGGAAGGTCTTGTGGGAGGTGGCTTGCTAGAGGGGGGACTTGGACAGGTGGAGGGCAATGTGGTGGAGGGTGAGTACGGTGTGGGCATGAGCAGGTCAGTGAAAGAGCAAGTGTATGGGTAAGGGTGGGTGCTGGTGGTATTGGTATTATTGGTGGCGGTGGTGGTGGTGGTGAAAAATGGAAAGCCCCCCCCCCCCCCCCCCCCCCCCCCCCCCTCCCCCCATGTCACGCTGCCACAGTGCCTTACCTGGCTGCCCCTGAGCCACAGGGATGGTTGGATCGACGTAGACCTCTATCCAGTAGCTGACTGCATGTAAAGAGAATGGACAAACATTATGCAGAGGGGAATATCAATACTGGACGTCATGTGCATCATGCTTTTAAATATTTTTTGAGAAAAAGACAATCGAACCTGAATTGGAATGGACACACACTATGCAGAGGGGAATGTCAGGTGTTTTGTTGATGTGATGACCCTGGCAGCACCTTCTGAGAAATCAAAGTTTGGGGTTTCCGGGGAGAGTATGTTCGCAAGGCTGAAACTGAAAAAAAAAAAAAAAGGAACCGGTGCAGTTTCTGCTAACACGGAACAGCATGGCAGGTTGACCATACTTTTATACCAATGCACGTATCGGTCATCTGTAACAGACTGTGTGTATAAAGAAAAGACACACGTTTAGGGGGTGGCATATCATTTGATGTTGACCGAAGGCGAGTATGATGTCAAACAGCTGACTGCGTACAAAAAGAACGGACACACGTTTAGGGAGCGGCATATCATATGATATTGGCAAAAGGCGAGAATGATATCCAATAACTGACTGCGTGCACAAAGAACGGACACATGTTGAGGGAGCGGCATATTATATGATGTTGACCAAAGGCGAGTATGATACCAAACAGCTGACTGCATGCACACAGAACCGACACACGTTTAGGGAGCGGCATATCATATGATGTTGACCAAAGGCCAGAATGATATCCAATAGCTGACTGCGTGAACAAAGAACGGACACACGTTTAGGGAGCGGCATATCAGATGATGTTGACCAAAGGCCAGAATGATATCCAATAGCTGACTGCTTGAACAAAGAACTGACACACGTTAAGGGAGCGGCATATCATATGATGTTGACCAAAGACATAGACCTATATCCAATAGCTGACTGCTTGTACATAGAACGGACAAACGTTATGCAGAGGGTAATATCAATACTGGACGTCATGTGCATCATGCTTTTAAATATTCTTTGAGAAAAAGACAATCGAACCTGAATTGGAATGGACAAACATTATGCAGAGGGGAATATCAATACTGGACGTCATGTGCATCATGCTTTTAAATATCTTTTTATAAAAAGAAAATCGAACCTGAATTGGAATGGACAAACATTATGCAGAGGGGAATATCAATACTGGACGTCATGTGCATCATGCTTTTAAATATCTTTTTATAAAAAGAAAATCGAACCTGAATTGGAATGGACAAACATTATGCAGAGGGGAATATCAATACTGGACGTCATGTGCATAATGCTTTTAAATATCTTTTTATAAAAAAAAAATCGAACCCGAATTGATAAAGACTCATAGCATAAAGCTGGTCACGGATCCTGATTCTTTTACAGGATGGAAATACCTTACAAATAAGTAAATAACAGACACAAGTTTAGGGAGCGGCATATGATTTGATGTTGACCAAAGGCGAGTATGATATCCAATATCTGACTGCATGTTGAAGGACGGGCACAAGATTAGGGAGCGGCATATCATAAGATGTTGACTAGATGATGCGGGTATGATATCAAACAGCTGACTGCGTACAAAAATAACGGATACACAGTTAGAGAGCGGGTAAGTAAATCTGGTGTGTGTGTGTGTGTGTGTGTGTGTGTGTGTTGTGTTGTGGTGTGTGGTGGGGGGGTGAATCTGGTGTGTGTGTGTGTGTGTGTGTGTGTGTGTGTGTGTGTGTGTGTGTGGGGGTGGGTAACACGGTTAAGTGGCTACTCAATAATGATTTGACCAAATGGCGGTATGATATCCAATACTGACTCTGACTGCGTTGCACATCGAACGGACACACGGTTAGAGATATGCATACAATATCATATGATGTTGACCAAAGGCAGGGATGATAACCAATAGCTGACTGCGTGCACATCGAACGGACACACGGTTAGAGAGTGGCATACATATCATATGATGTTGACCAAAGGCGGGGATGATATCCAATAGCTGACTGCGTGCACATCGAACGACACACTGTAGAGAGTTCATACATAATCAAATGTGACCAAGGCGGGTATGATTCCCACTAGCTGACGGCGTGCACATCGAACTGACACCCACATTACAAATCGTTAGAGAGTGGTGGCATACATATCATATGATTTTAACCAAAGGCGGGCTGATTATCATTAGCCTGACTGCGTTCACATCGAACGGACACAGCGGTTAGTGAGTGCTTACATATCATATAGTACCCAAAGGCGGGGATATAGCCAATAGCTTACTGCGTGCACATCGAACTGAACACACGGTTAGAGATTGCATACATCATAGTGATGTTGACCAAAGGCGGGGATGATATCCAATAGCTTACTGCGTGCACCCATCGAACGGACACAAACAACAGCGTTTTTTTTTTTAGAAGAAAAAGGTGCATACATATCATATGATGTTGACCAAGGCGTGGGATGATCTCGCCATTCTGACTGCGGGCACCTCGACGGTACACAGCTGTTAGAGAGTGTCATACATATCATATGATGTTGACCAAAGGCGGGGATGATATCCAATAGCTGACTGCGTGCACATCGAACGGATACACCTTAAGGGAGCGGCATATCATATGATGTTGACCAAAGGCGGGGATGATATCCAATAGCTGACTGCGTGCACATCGAACGGACACACGGTTAGAGAGCGGGATACATATCATATGATGTTGTACACAGGCGGGGATGATATCCAATAGCTGACTGCGTTGCACACTAACGGACACACTGTTAGAGATGGCCTACATATCATAATATGTTGACCAAGGCGGGGAGATATCCATAGCTGACTGCGTGCACATCGAACGGAGACGGTTAGGAGAGTGGCAATACATACATATCTCTGACCAAAGGCGGGGATATATCCAAGAGCTTACTGGCGTTGCACATCGACGGACACACAACACGTTTAGAGAGTGGCAATACATATTCATTTACTTGACCAAAGCGGGGATGAATACCAATAGCTGACTGCGTGCAATCGAACGGACCCACGGTTAGAGAGGTGGCATACATATCATATGATGTTGACCAAAAGAGGCGGGGATGATATCCAATAGGCTGACTGCGTGCACATCGAACGGACAACAAAGGGTAGAGATGGCATACATATCATATGAAATGGTGGACTGGCAAATGCGGGGATATATCCAATAGCTGACTGCCTGCGTGCACATCGAACGGACACACGGTTAGAGAGTGGCAATACATATCATAGGATGTTGACCAAAGGGCAAGATGATAATCCAATAGCTGACTGCGTGCACATCGAATCGGACCAACACGGTTAGAGAGTGGCATACATATCATATGATGTTGACCAAAGGCGGGGATGATATCCAATAGCTGACTGCGTGCACATCGAACGGACACACGGTTAGAGAGTGGCATACATATCATATGATGTTGACCAAAGGCGGGGATGATATCCAATAGCTGACTGCGTGCACATCGAACGGACACACGGTTAGAGAGTGGCATACATATCATATGATGTTGACCAAAGGCGGGGATGATATCCAATAGCTGACTGCGTGCACATCGAACGGACACACGTAAAGGAGCGGCATATCATATGATGTTGACCAAAGGCGAGTTGGTTGGTGCATCGTTATTGTTGGAACATGCAGTTCCGATGTGCCTTCTGGACATCTGTAACAGATGATCAGAAGATGCATTGGTATTGTAAAGTGTAGAGTAAAGTGTAGAGTAAAGTGTGGAGTAAAGTGTAGAGTGAAGTGTAGAGTAAAGTGTAGAGGAAAGTGTAGAGTGAAGTGTAGAGGAAAGTGTACAGGAAAGTGTACAGTGAAGTGTAGAGGAAACACTGTCAAAGGAGCATGAGTCATCCACTTCAAATGAGCCAAATTCACTTTCATGAACGTTTGTCCAGTTCATCCCCTGAATTGCTTCATAGCAAGCACACACACCTAGCATTTCAATAGCAGGTGCAGATTCTGCTAGCAGGGAACAAGGGGAGTGAGTGATCCACTTACACTGAGCCGAATTCACTTTCATGAACGCGCCACCTTGCTGAAATGACGCGCTGTGCTTGTTAATCACGCCATGTACCTGAATGGCAGAACAAAAAGTATGATCATTATGATTATTATTACTGTTGTTGTTGTTGTTGTTGTTGTTGTTGTTGTTGTTGTTGTTGTTGTTGTTGTTGAGTTCAATTTCATGAATGCTCCACCTTGCTGAAATGTTATGCGCTTGTTAATCACCCCATAAACCTGAACGGCAGAACATGATTTTTGTTTTGTTTTATTTTGAGCTGTTTGTTGTTGTTCTTGCTGACGTTGTTGTTGTTGTTGTTGTTGTTGTTGTTGTTGTTGAGTTCACTTTCATGAACGATCCACCTTGCTGAAATGCTGGGCTGTTCTTGTGAATCACTCCATGCACCTGAAGGCCAGAACATGATTTCTGTTTTTTGTTAGTTTTTTCGTGCTGTTTGTTGTTACTGCTGCTGTCATTGTTATTGTTATTGCTGCTGCTGTTGTTGTTGTTGTTGGTGCCTTTTTTTGTTTTTGTTGTTGTTGTTGTTGTTGGTGGTGGTGGTGTCGAATTCAGTTTCATGAACGATCCACCTTGCTAACAAGCTGGGTTGTTCTTGTGAATCACTCCATGCACCTGAAGAACATGAATGATGATTATGATTATTACAATTATCATTATGTTGTTGTTGTTTAATTAACTTTCATGCATTGGGTGTGCTTGTGAATCAATGCATAAACCTAAAAGCCAGAACATGTATGATGATTATGATTATTACTATTACTATGTTTTTGTTGCTGTTGTTTATGCTGTCGTTTTTGTTTTTGCAGTTTTTGAATTCATTTTCGTGATAGTGATACCTCCCCCTTCCCCCTTTCCCTCCTTTCCTTACCCACATTCCTTTACCCCCTCTGCCCCCCCTACCCTTCCCCGTCACTCCCTTCCGCCCCTCCCCTCACTAGTCCCCTCTACCCCCCCCCCCACACCCCCCCCACACACACCACCCACACCCAACCCCAACGCACACCCTTCCCTTCCTTTCCCCCACCTGTAGCCACCATGGTAGACCCTCGCATCTCCTCAAAGCATCCACAACCAAGGATGAGCAATGACAGCAAAAGACCCACCTGGATCTATTCCCCATCCCCCCCCCCCCTCCCCCCCCCAAAATACCCCACTGTCTGCCTCCATTCCTTCCGCCCCCCCCCCCCCCAAATACCCACTGTATACACCCTTCCCCCCCCCCCCCCCCCCCAATAACAACAACAACCAAACAATACCACCGTCTGCCTCCATTCCTTTCCCCCTCCTCCCCCAAATACCCCGTAGACACCCATCCCCCCCCCCCCCCCCCCCCCCCCAAAAAAAGTCTTTGCATCCATTATGGTAGTCCCCCGCATCTCCCTCAAAGCAGCCACAACCAACAATGAGCATTGACAAGCAAGCAAAGACATTGGCACAGTAGCAGTCTACGTTGGCCTTCGCCGTGTAAGGGTCGGCCTCACCCTTCCCCCTTTCCCCCCTCCCCGTACCCCCTCCGCTCCCCCTTCACTTCCCCACATTCCTTTTCCCCCTACACCACCCCTTCCCTTCCCCCGCCACCTCTTCGGGCCCCCTCCCCTCATATATCCCCAGTCCCCTCTCCTCCCCCTCCTCCCCCCACCAACCCCCATACACCCCTCCCTTCCCCCCCCCCCCACCTTTTGCATCCATTCATGGTAGTCCCCCGCATCTCCCTCAAAGCAGCCACAACCGATGATGAGCATTGACAAGCAAGCAAAGACGTTGGCACAGCAGCAGTCTGCGTTGGCCTTTGCCATGTACGGGTGTGCAGCAGCTAGGCCTTGAACATCGGTCATGAATGCATGCCATGCTTCGGGAGAGATGCGACCGTTTAGCTGGTAGGGCAGTGTTTGGGGCGTGTGCTTTAATTCAATCTGCAGAGGCAAAGTGATAGGGGGACATGTGGGTGGGTGTGGGTCAGTGCTTGCGTTTGTGTTTGTGGGTGGGGATGGGGATGGGTGGGTGGGATCTGAGTGTGTGTGTGTGTATGTGTGTGTGTGTGCGTGTGTGTGTGTGTGTGTGTGTGTGGTTAATGTGTGTAGCCATGTACGGGTGTGCAGCAGCTAGGCCTTGAACATCGATCATGAATGCATGCCATGCTTCGGGAAAGATGCGACCGTTTAGCTGGTAGGGCAGTGTTTGGGGCGTGTGCTTTAATTCAATCTGCAGAGGCCAAGTGGTAGGGGGACATGTGGCCATGTGGGTGGATGTTGGTTGGTAGGGCGGGTGGGTGGATGGGTCAGTGTTGGTAAGTGTGGATGTTTAGCTTGCATGGGTGTACGGAGTTTGCGTGTGATTATGTGAGTTGTGTGTGCGTGTGTTTTGTGGACGAAGAACGTGTGCCAGGCCTCCGGGGAGATGCGACCGTTTAGCTGGTAGGGCAGCGTTTAGGGCGTGTGCTTCAACTCAATCTGCAGAGGCCATGTGGGTAGGTCTGAGTGTTGGTGAGTGTGAAAATTGATTTTGCATGGGTGTACGGATTGTATTTGTGGGTGGGTGGGTGGGTGGGTGGGTGGATGCGTCTTAGTGTTGGTGAGTGTGGATGTTGAGCTAGTAGTGCAGCGTGATGGTGTGATGAGCATATATGAAGAACCAGGATTACAAGCAGAAAAGTGTGATGTGAATATATGATGGTGTGATGAGCATATATGAAGAACCGGGATTACAAGCAGAAAAGTGTGATGTGAATATATGATGGTGTGATGAGCATATATGAAGAACCGGGATTACAAGCAGAAAATTATGATGTGAATAAATAATGGTGTGAAAAGAATATATGAAGGACCGATAGCACTGGCAACACAATGCAGTAGATGTGTGTTTTTTGTAACAGTACCCGAAAAAACACGAAATCGCAGATTTCTGTTTTAAAGGGATTATCGCCTAGGATTCCTGACTGACAAAAAAGGCTAAAACAAACATCGCTACTTTATTGCATATTCGGATTCGTTTTGAAATTCTATGACATGCTTTTTGTCACGACATGAAGCCTTTGTGAGTACATTTAAGCATTCATTGCACTTCGAATAGCAATTATACATATTACATACCCAGGTCACATTCTCACAAGAGCACATCTAAGCATCGCAATTCGCAAAATCAAAAATTTGCACCTTGGAACTCAGGCAAATTTGGCTCATTCACTAGAAAATCAAAATCGTGAGAAAACAGCGAAACAAACTTTTGCAAAAAAAATGCCCCAAACCTAAATTTTAGTACAAATTCGAATTCTCTGTTTAATTCTATGGTACTCTGCATTAATTTCATGTTGTTTGGCCAACATATGCGCATAGCAAATTGCAATACAAAGTACGGAATTCGGGTGGAATAAACGCTTTTTTGCAGACATCATTTTGTAATCTAAATGATGTCTGCAAACAAATCCTTGCGAACATAAATTAACCTTGGCACTGTAATTGAGTTGATTCAGCAAGATATAAGCATAGTAATTCAGCTTGTGGTGTAATTATAGCACCAAATCGCTAATTTGTCGGTGTTGCACTCTTCTTCCTCCAAGCAGTGGTACACATAGTATATCATACATAGCAATTGTGCATCTTATTTACTTCAAGCACATTATCATCAGATCACACGTTAGCATCACAAGTCAAAAAGAAAACACATTTTGGGTTATTTTGGGCCAAAACGTAACAATTCACTGGTAAGGATTCGACTTAAGGGTGCCACGAGCTAACATTGCAAATGAGAAGTATACCAGCATGAGCGTTCACATCTGTTTGGGAATAGATATGTTCTCAAAATATCAATTTGGAAACATATGAGCACCCAAATCCGTGAAATAGTCCCTTTGGCACTTCGGCGTTTTGCTACATTTCGCTCGTAAACCATTGAATAATCATACAACTACAAAAAAAAGTTTTTTCGGGATGTGACCTACAGGGAACCCTTTATCCAGGGAGTAGCCAAATATGCCAATGGACTTGCCCGACCTTGGAATTAGGAGGGGCTAAAAGAAAAATAACTGATGAACTGAACCCCAAACATTATTTGAATAGGGGCCCCAAGTTCGTGATAAAGTGATGATTTTATTTTGCTAGGGTTACTGCCCAACAGCCTGACACCCAGACAACACTCAGGTAGACAACCAGACACAAGGGTGGCCCTGGGAGCTCCCGCGCCCCCCCCCCCCCCCCCCCCCCCCCCCCCCCTCCCCCAACACACACACACCCCCAAAAAAGGCAGTGATGAACTGAACCCCAAACATTATTTGAATAGGGGCCCCAAGTTCGTGATAAAGTGATGATTTTATTCTGCTAATTAGTGTTGCATTTTTTAATAATACGATTTTTAGGGCCAGGGTTACTGGCCGACAGCCTGGCATCCAAACAACACCTAGACAGACAACCAGACACAAGGGTAGCCCTGAGGGCTCCCCCGCTCCCCAAAAAAAAAAAAAAGTAATGACCTGAACCTCAAACAATCTTTCGGCAGGGCCGCCAAGTCTGTGGTACAGTGATAATTTAATTTTGCTAATTCTTATCACATTTTTGAATAATACGATTCTGTCAGGGCCAGGGTTACTGACCAACAGCCTGACATACAAACAACCCACAGTCCCACAGACAGACAATCAGACAAAAGGGTGGCCCTGTGGGCTCACGCCACCCAGAAGGGGGGGCTTCGCCCAAAAAAAAGCAGTGATGAACTGAACCCCAAACATTGTTTGGACAGGGGCCCCAATTTCGTGATTTAGTCATGATTTTACTTACCGTAGGCGCAGGATTAATTGGCAAGATTGTGATTGTTCCTTGACCTGTATAAAGTGACCCAGGTTTAGACCTGGAAAACATTTGGCAAATGGGAATTTGCCAAATTACATTCCCTTGGTACATGTTTATCATCACCAGCTAGCCAGCGTGTGAGTAAGTTAGTATTGTTGGTGGTGTTTTTGATTTATTATTTGGTGGGGTATGGTCGGTGCAACAAGTTTTTTTTTGTCAGATAGGTATGAGTGTGTGAACTCCTCCATAGGTACTACTCCAGGCTCAGAGCAGATCCATGCAACGTAACGACGGTGGGCGGATCATCCGGATAAAATGGTTGATGGGCCGGACCGCCTTCGGGTCTGGGACATAGAAACGTGGCATCCGACTAGCGTTCAAACCGCTGGCAGTCAAACCAGTCAGCGAAAGAGGCGCGACCAGGTTCGACAGGCGCGACCAGCTTCGATAGGCCCCACCAGCTCAGTGCATCTCGAAATCAGTGCATGCAAGGAACGATCTAGGCGATCCGGACCAGTCAAACTGAGTTTGTTTGAATCGAAGGTGTTGGACAAACTTGGCAAACGCCAGGCAGCTAACGACCCACCCAGCTGGCTCAGTTCTGGTATAATTCAGTTTGGCAAACGGTCGTTTGCCAACCCATTTGCCAATACTTCCTGCGCCTACGGTATGCTAATTCCTGTTGCAATTTTTAATCATTCAATTTTGTCAGGCCCAGGGTTACTTGCCAACAACATGACATCCAAACAACACACAGACAGACAACCAGACAAATGGGGTGACCCTGGGGGCTCCCATCCCCTAGAAGGGGGGGCTTTGCCGAAAATAAAAAATCAGTCATGAACTGGACCCCAAACAATCTTTAGACGGGGGCCCTAAGTTCCTGCTACTGTGATAATTATATTGTTCGATTCTCAGCGCATTTTTTAATAAACAATTGTCAGGGCCAGGGTTACTTGCCAACGACACTGCATCCAAACAACACACAGAAAGACAACCAAACGAGTAAAAGTAAAGAACAGCGAGGGTTCGTTTTTGCCCTCTCTGCCTGCCTACCAATTATCAGGCTAACTACATTTCGATGAAATCCACTACCTGGGGGGAGATCGTGCTACAGTGATAATTGTATTTTTCGATTATCATTGCATTGTTTTTACTAACGTGGGTCACTCACACGGCGCTTTACGCATCCTCCAGATTTGATGAATTCTAACACGACCTGCGCAGCACATCAGACACAATTGTTTTGTAGGTCAGGTTGAGTTACTCTAGTATCTTTGTGGCAGGGCACAATTTTTTAGTAGGTCAGGTTGAGTTACTCTATTATCTTTGTGGCAGGGCATGATTATTTTATTTATTGTTCGGCCCAGAATGTAAGCAAAATCGCACTGAGCGATTATTCATGTTTCCATGTCCTCAAACTCCAGACCTGGGAATCGTGCAGTACGATTATATAAGTTAATGACCAAATCCTTTAAACATCACTGGTTTAGTAGCTACTTGGGCTACTCAAGCCTGATTTCAGATCAGAATTGTTGCACAGCCGTCGTAGGGCGGAGGGTGGAGATGGGGGGGTTGTGTGTGTGTATGTGTGCTTATGTGTGTATGGGTGTGTATATGTTTGTCTGTGAGTATGTTTGTATGTTTGTATGGATGATCACACAAGTTTATGGATCTGTGCATGTCTGCATATATGGTTTATTGTTTTTAGTCGCCATCGTGGAGTTCATGCGTCGCCATGCACAGCAGACACCAGACCACGCACACCAGCTTTACAATTTCAGGCTAGCTCTGTATGCGTGTGTGTTTGTGTGTGTGACTGTGTGTGACTGTGTGTTTGTGTGTGTGTATGTGTGTGTTTGTGTGTATGTGTGTCAATTTGCCTGTGTATGTGCGTCTTTGAGTTTGTGTATATGTGTGTATGTGTAAGTGTTTATGTGTGTTTATGTGCATGCGTGTTTATGTGTGTATATGTGTGTTTCTGTGCATGTGTGTTTCTGTGTGTTTGTGTATATGTGTGTATGTTGGTAAGGATCTTTTCATGTCTGTATATGTGTGTGTAAGGGTGTGTTTGTGTTTATTTGTGTATATGGGGGGGTATGCATGTGTGTTTTATGTGTGTATATGTGTGTTTCTATGCTTGTGTGTTTCTGTGTGTTTGTGTATATGTGTGTATGTTGGTATGGATCGTTCCATGTCTGTATATGTGTGAGTAAGGGTGTGTTTGTGTTTATGTGTGTATATAGGGGGGTATATATGTGTGTTTTATGTGTGTATATGGGGGGGTATATATGTGTGTTTATGCGTGTATATGGGGGGGGTATATATGTGTGTTTATGTGTGTATATGTGTGTTTGTGTGTATGTGAGTATATTGGTATGGATGTTTGCACAGGTGTATAGATCTTTGCATGTCTGTATATGAGTGTGCAAGGGTGTGTTTGTGTTTATGTGCGTATATGGGGGGGGGGGGGGGGGGGGGGGGGGGGGGTATATGGGATTTGTGTGCACGTGTGTATATGGGGTTTGTTGTTTTTTTTGTCGCCATCGGGGGGTCATGCGTCACCATGCACAGCAGACTCCGAACCACACACACCAGCTTTTACAATTGCAGGCTAGCTATGTATGTGTGTAAATGTGTGTTTTAGTGTATATGTGTGTGTGTATGTGTGTATATGCGTGTTTGTGACTTTGTGTGTATGTATGTATGTGCGTGTTTGTGTGTATGTGTGTATATGCGTGTTTGTGTGTATGTATGTGTGTGTTAGTGTGTGTGTATGCGTGTTTGAGTGTATGTGTGTAAATGCGTGTTTGTGTGCATGTGTGTGTATGTGTGTACGTGTGTGTTTGTGTGCATGTATGTATATGTGTGTTTGTGTATATGTGTGTATATTGGCGTTAGCGTGTATATGCATGCATGCGTGTTTGCATGCATGTGTGTATATGTGTGTTTGTGTGTATGTGTGCTTGTGTGTATGTGTGTATGAGCGTGTTTGTGTATATGTGTGTTTGTGTGTTTTTATTTCCCCCATGTGAGACAGCCTTGCCTTGCCTGCAGCCTGTCTACCTAATACAGGTAAGTATGTACATCTTGTATGGTAACTCAAGCGCCAAATAATGTACTGCACACTAGCTCTGAACAAGGCCATCGTTCCAACAGCCATGGTCACCCAATGAGGGTCCCCATCCCTTGCCTAGGAAAAAGTGAAGTGACCTGGCAGTCAACTGTTACAGTGGGGAGCAAAACTGAAATATTTGATCCCAACTGTTCTTCACTATAACCTTGTGCTGCTGCTGCTGCCGAGGATGTCGATCGCAAATCAAGTTCCCCGATATGATGGTTATGAAGGTTCTAACAGGGGCCATACTGAATTCCGGAAGTGACCTCTGCTTGACGCAGTCCGGTGGGACTTGACAATGGTGGAGGGGGGGACTGAGGGGAAGTAACTCTTCTATACCCGCAAGCGACTGTCTAGGTACAGCTTGGGGACGTCGATGGGGAATGCATAACTATGCGCACCTTGTTGGGCGTCTCCTGCCACGGGGCGACAGCCATTGGGGTTGGGACCTAGGATAAGGAAATGTGGAGGGTAGTTCAGCGATCTTTCAGTGATGTAGAGGCAGGGGAGAGAGTAGTATGGATAATATGATCGAAGGGAGGAAAAATAAGTTGATAGAAGCTGGCGGATCTAAGTAATAAAAAGGCGAGTTGGAGGGAGGTATGACTTAAGGGGTTTGATGCTGACTGTAGTTGGCGCAGTAGATCACCCTTGGAAACCGTGCCAACTGACAGGAACCTCCAACCGTGCCAACTGACAGAATCCTCCAACCGTGCCAACTGACAGGATCCTCCAACCGTACCAACTGACAGGAAATTGGGGTCCCTTGGGTTCGGATATTGCTTGCTTTTGCTATTCGCTTGGAACATCGCCTCTTATCTTCCTCGCATGCGCAGGAATCTTGACTCTAACGCCAAAACTCATTGCCTACGCCGAATTCATCGCCAACGCCAGATCGTCTCAGCCACGTCACTGACCCAACTCACAAACCCTACCTTCTCTTCCTCAAGGGTTCTTTGACTTCGAAAAACACGCAGTAGCTCTGAGACAGCTGCGGCCACGCCAGCTGCTGCGAATAAACATCCAGCCTCCCATGATGCACGTCGATGAAGGTGGAGTACGAGAAGACAGCATGGACGCTGGGGACCCGATGGGGAGGGGTGAGGAAACTTCTGGAGACTCGCCAGTGCCATGGGATTGCCTACCCCCCGAAATCATCGAGGTACGTCCAAACAATAATCCCTTGCATCTACAAGCGAGCAGAAATAATGGTGAGAATGGTAGCTTGACTGTACATTGTGATTCAAGGCGCTAACCGTCTGAAGAATTAGTATCATGCATCCCCCCGTGCGATTCCCAGCGGCCCCAGATACCTTGCACCTGCAAGAATGCGACAACGGGAGGAAGCGCAGGTGGCGTGGATTAGGGAGAATCGTTGGACATGCGAAACATCACACACATCAATGCCGACCCTGATGCTGACACACCATGCAGCCCATGACGACACCAGAGACTCCATGGCATGACCATCACGAGCCATATATAAGTATTGTGATTAATAATCGTTGCATCGCAAGGTAGGTTTGGTTCGGGTTAGGTTGCCCGATGCCCGTCGGGTTACGGGCTGGGTCGGACTGGGTTAGGATGGGTAGGGTCGGATGGTGGGTCGCGTGGTTGGGTTACGTGTTGGGTTGGATCCGTTTGGCATGGCAATGCGTTGAACTGGGGTTGGGCTGTGTGTGGTGGAAGGGTAGGGGTGGCGTTGGGGGGAGGGGGGGGGGGGTAGCTTCTTCATTTCAGCTACTAGCAGCAGCTTCTAGGCAGCTCCCCTGTCTGGCTAGTAAGTCAAACCTGATGCAACCTAGTGCACCTTGAAGCTGACACAACCAGATTTCCTGTTTTGTTGACATCTTGGGGCTTGGCCCAGTGGCTGGCCCAGGGAGGCTGTTGCTCGTATGTGGAAATAAAAGCAATGAGAGGGGGGGGGGGGGGGGGGGGGGGGGGGGGTACATTTAACACATTCTGGGGTTTACCAGGAGGGCTGAAATCAAAAGCTCTGATATTCGCTCCCTGCCAGGTTCACTGCAAAATTGGGGTTAAGGGTTTTAAAACCATTTCTCGGCAGCCCGATCGACATCCCTACAGCACCCCTTCACCCACAATGCACCCTGTCAAGCCAAATAAAAAGGTGACAAAGTCCCACCAAATTAGTAGTGGTTCAAGTGGTTTACAAAAAGCACTTGAACAGCGCCTTTCAACTCACCTGCAAACACAAATATATACCCCCCCCCACCCCCCCCCACCCCTCATGGCTCACCCACAATGCACCCTGTCAAGCCAAATAAAAGGGTGACAAAGTCCCACCAAATTAGCAGTGGTTCAAGTGGTTTACAAACACTTGAACAACGCCTATTAACTCACCTAAATACGTACCCCCCCCCCCCCCCCCCCCCCCCCCCCCCCCCCCCCCCCCCCCCCCCCACACACACACACACACACACACACTCATGGCTCACCCACAATCACCCTATGCTCCGTCCGTCTCCTTCCCATCCAAAATAACTACCACACACACACACATACACACACGCACACACACACACACACACACACACACACACACACACACACACAAACTCCCCCCCCCCCCCCCCCCTCCCAATTATCGGCGGGCGACTTCATGAGGGGCACCGATTACGCTGAGCATCGTTTTGCCAAAGTCATGGAGGGCAAACATTCCGTCCGGGGGGCAGTGAGGGGGATACGCTTAGCACATTTGGGGAATTACCAGGAGGGCTCAAATCACAAGTGTTTAAATATATTAATTGTATGCCTTATTGCGTGGCGTGAGGTTGAGGAGGCCAGCCCTTTGCTTGCAGAAAGAAAACTCACAAGTTATTATATGTGCGCCATGCGGGTTTTACGAACATTTAAACAACGCCAATCCACACATATTCCAACTCCAGATTATTGGCGGGGGACTACATGAGGGGCACCACTTGCAGTCAGCGTCATTGGTGTCAAAGTCATGGAGGGCAAGCATTCCGTCCGGCCGCACTGCCATGGAGATTGACATGCACCCTGACCCCTCCAGGTAAGCGTGGGTGAAATGGAACAATATATGATCGCATAGGGAATGCAAGCTTCTGATATGTGTATATATATATATATATATATATATATATATATATATATATATATATATATATATATATATATATATATATATAACCCCCACCAACACAGTCACCACCAACCCAACCAGGTAGAATCTGCAACTACAGCTACTTTCTGAAATGGTGAATGCGCTTTGTGTTCAACAAACTATCTCGCAAGCCAACTACCTTCAACTTCAAACCAAACAACCTTTGCCTCTTTCACTCTCCCCACCAACACCGTCCCAAACCCACCCAACCAACCCCGTCCGCACCAACACAACTCAACCGGGTGGCAGATGCGATTGCAGCTACTTGCCGAAATGATGTACGCGCTTTGTGTTCAACAAAATATCGCACAAGCCAACTAACTTCAACTGTGGAAAGTCAACTTGGCACCTTTGCCACCTTCACTCTCCCCACCAACACTGTCCCCACCAACACTGTCCCCACCAACACTGTCCCCACCAACACCAGCACTGTCCCGACCCCACCCCACACAACCAACACCGCCCCCACACCACACCACCACACCAACACCGTCCCCACCAACACCTTCCCACCAACATCTCCCCACCAGGTGGCAGATGCGATCGCAGCTACTTGCCGAAATGATGAACGCGCTGCGTGTTGCAACTATCTTCATCAATGACACGGTACCGGCAAACATTCTGTGTGGCAACCTAGAACTCATGGGCCAACTGTCATCATTGGAGGTGAGACAAGTAGGCAAGAGGGATAGTGTGGTGAAGTGGTGGGCCTGTGAATCTATGTGTGTGTGTGTGCTGGTGTGTGTACATGCGCGTGTGTGTGCTGGTGTGTTTAGGTGTGTGCGTGTGTGGCAGTAGGCAAGAGAGATAGTGCACCGACTGTCATAATTGGAGGTGAGCCAAGTAGGCAAGAGAGATAGTGAGGTGAAGTGGCGGCCCTCTGTGTGCGTGTATGTGTGTGTGCTGGTCTGTGCCGGTGTGGGTGTGGGTGACAAGAGAGATATTGAGGTGAAGTGGCGGGCTTTTGTGTGCTTGTGTGCATGAATATGTGCAGTTCTGAGGCAGTTGCGCTCTTAAAGCGACCCTAAGTGACCAAATGTGCTACCCTGGTATGCTTGTGTATGTGACAAGAGAGAGAGTGTGAGGGGATCTGAGAGGGCTTTGTGTGTGCTGGTCTGGGCACGGGCGGTGTGTGTGTGTGGGGAAGGGGGGGGGGGGGGGGGGGGGGGGGGGGGGGGGGGGGGGGGGGGCATGTCTAAGTTCACGATTGAGACCTAACCTGTGTGCCCAGATAGCTGCGAGCCGTCCGCCCCGCAGTTTGTGTGCGTGTGTGCTTGTGTGTGTCATGGTTATTTTCACAACTGAGACCTAAGCTATGCCCCCTGTTCCATGTAGGAGCTTCCACTCAGCCTTTTAGATGTTTGCAACCTATCTGCCCCCCCAGTTTGTTCGAGCTTTTGTGTGTAGATGTGGGTTTGGGGGGGGGGGGGAGGGGGGGGGGGGGGGGGGGGGGCATGTCTAAACTCACGAGTGATCACCGAACCTATGTGCCCATCCTACTGCTGGAGCTTCACCTCCGTCTGTCTGATGGCTGCAAGCTATCCGCCCCCGCAGCGCGTGCTCTGGGTACACTAGGCCACCTGAGCTACCTAACCATCGTGGGCAGCAAGCTGGTGCCTAGTGCTGCCAGGGTTTTAAATGGTTATTTTCACTACTGATACCCAAGCTATCTTCCCTTGCCCCCTTGCAGGAGCTTCACCTCCGTCTGTCAGACGGTTGCGAGCTATCCGCCCCCGCAGCGCGTGCTCTGGGTACCCTAGGCCACCTGTCCTGCCTAACCATCGTGGGCGGAAAGCTGGCCCCTAGTGCTGCCATGCAGCTGCTGGTCGGCCTTGCCTCCACCAGTGGCAGGTCAGGGGAGAGTGAGGGGGGGCTAGGACGAAGGGGGCAAGAGCAAGGGGGCCTGGGGGGCCTTGGACGAAGGAGCGAAGAGCAGGGGGGCCTAGCACGGGGCAGTGGGAGTGGGGAGCTGAGTGTCGGCTCTATGGAGGATAGGGACCCATCCCCACTACACCGCGCCCTGTCCTCTGGTTCCGGTGACCTGTCGGTCAGTTCCACAGACGGTTTCGGAGCCGCTTATGTTGCCCCTGGGGCAGATGCGGGCGCTGTCCCCAGGGGGGGCAGATATATGGGTGGCCTGCGCCAGCTCACCATCTTGCCCCAGGTTGGGCACGGATTGGGAGATGAGGAGATGGAGGTCCTGAGTCATATCGACAGCTTGCAGAGGTTGGAGTTCAGGTCAAACCGACTGACCAGCCGTGGCTTGGCACTGCTGGCCAACCTGTCCCGCATCCAGTCTCTGGCCATCTGCTCCTTAGACTCTGATTCAGGTAGCTGCTCCCCCCCCCTTCCCCTACCCCTCTACCCCCTACCCCCCCCACTTCTGGCCAACCTGTCCTGTGTCTAGTCTCTGGCCATCTTCTCTTTAGACTCTGATTCAGGAAGCTGCCCCCCACCCCCACCCCATCCCCTACCCCCTAGGCCCCTAGCCCCACACTTCTAGCCAACCTGTCCCGTATCCAGTCTCTTGCCTTCTGCTCCTAAGACTCTGATTCAGGTAGCTCCTCCCCCCCCCCCCCCCCCCCCCCCCCCCCCCCCCCCCCCCCCCCCTACCCCCTGCCCCCACCCCCCTACCCCTCCCCACATACCCCCTACTACCCTACCACCGCACTTCTGGCCTATCTGTCCCGTATCCAGTCTCTGGCCAACTTCTCCTTATACTCTGATTAATGTAGCTGCCCACCCCCTACCCTACCCCGCTACCCCTTATCCTCTTCCTTACCCCTACCCTACCCTACCCCTATAAACCTTATCATCTACCCCACTTCCCCTCTACCCCTTATCCTGTACCCAACCCCTACCCTACCCCGCTGCCCCTCTACCCCGCTAACCATTATCCTCTACCCCTGCTCCCCTACCCTTACACTCTTGAACCTTTCCAACATCTTTTCCCCAACTGCCTTCCTCACTACTCAGGCTACGAACTTGGTTGCCTCCGACGCATGGGAGCTCTCCAACATCTGTCCCTTGCACTTGAAGAGGGCGGGGGGCCACTGGTAAATGGTAGTGCCGCCACTAGCCTAGCACTACAGTTCAGGTAATATAGCCCACCTTCAGTATGTCAAGTTGTGGGCATACTTGGTTTCCCATAGGGCACAAGGATAATGGACCCATTATCACTTTCATCATCACTGTCATCAGCAGCCGCAGCATCATCCTCATCATCAGCACCACCATCATCATCATCATCATCATCATTATCTTTATCATCATCTTTATTATCATTGTCGTCGTCCTCCTCCTCATCATCATTCATCATCATCGGCGGCACCACCATCATCATTTTCATCACCATCATCATCATCATCATAATCATCGTCATTGTCATTGTCCTTGTCATCAAGTCCTAAGCGCATGTCACAAGCGACACAGACAAAAAATAGTATTCACGGGCAGGACAGGGGGCGAAAGGGAGATAAGGGCTGGGAGATTTGAAGAAGAGTAAAGGAAGTATCTAGCGGCTACCACACAAGCATTATAAAGGGGAATAGCAACAAAACATCCGTACACGTTTGTGTATGATCTTGGCCGTACAACGTTTGTGTATGATCTTGGCCGTACAACGTTTGTGTATGATCTTGGCCGTACAACGTTTGTGTATGATCTTGGCTGCTGCGATGCTGATAACTCTAATCATGCGCAAGCTAACTATAAAAGCAGTTTGATGAGGTTTGGTTTAGGGTTTGGGGTGTATCATGGGCAAGCCAACTATACGCAATTTGATGGGGTTTGGTGTAGGGTTTATCATGCGCTAGCCAACTATACGCAATTGAACCCAATCCAACCCTACTCAACCCAACAAAACACAACCCACCCACCCAACCCACCACCCAGGTGGACAGAGCGTGCTGCGGGTCTCCTACGCACCGCCATCAGTCAATTGACACACCTTAGGACACTCGACATGAGAGTGTGACGAGTCAATCACCAAGCTAACTTCATACACACCCAACCCGACTTAACCCAACCCAACACACCCAACCCCAGCCTACACACCCAACCCAACCCAACCCTACACACCCAACACAACCAACACAACACAACCAACACAACACACCCAACCAACATAATACAACCCAAAGCAACTCAACACACAGCCCAACGCAACCCAACGCAACCCACCACCCAGGTGGACAGAGCGTGCTGCGGGTCTCCTACGCACCGCCATCAGTCAGTTGACCAACCTTAGAACACTCGACATGGGAGTGTGCCGAGTCAACAACCAAGCCACCTTCGAAGCTGTTGCTCAGTTGACGAATCTGCAGGTATGACATGCCATAGGGGTAGGGGAGGGGAGCAGGGGTAGGGGAGGAGAGCAGGAGTAGGGGAGCAGGGGTTAGGGAGGGGAGCAGGGGTAGGGTAGTGGATCAGGGGTAGGGGAGGGGAGCAGGGGTAGGCCACAACCAAGCCACCTTCCAAGCTGTTGCTCAGTTGACGAATGTACAGGTATGACATGCCATAGGGGTAGGGGAGGGGAGCAGGATTAGGAAGGGGAGCAGGGGTAGGGGAGGGGAGCAGGGGTAGGCCACAACCAAGCCACCTTCCAAGCCGTTGCTAAGTTGATGAATCTACAGGTATGACATGCCATAGGGGTAGGGGAGGGGAGCAGGGGTAGGTAGGGTAAGAGAGCAGGAGTAGGGGAGCAGGGGTAGGCCACAACCAAGCTACCTTCCAAGCTGTAGCTCGGTTGACGATTGTACAGGTATGACATGCTATAGGGGCAGGGGAGGGGAGCAGGGTTGAAGTAGGAGATCAGGGGTAGGGGAGCAGAGGTAGGGGAGGGGAGCAGGGGGAGGCCACAACCAAGCCACCTTCCAAGCTGTTGCTCAGTTGACGAATCTGCAGGTATGAGATGCTCTGCGCTTCTCTTGACATACCATGTGCCTATCCTAGCCCCTTTCGGTGATATACATTGGTCTAGTGGTAGACCAAATCACTCTGAGGATGAAGAGTCGGGGGTTCGATCCCCCCTTCGGTCGCTCTTGGCGTTGCAGGTTGTTGTCAACCGCGATGGTAGCTTGTCCAGTTGAGGTAGAAGACCGCTCCCTGCCCGCGTACGATAACACCACGCCCCACCAGGCGTTATCATTACCTGTGCCTATCCTGACATGCTGTGTGCGTATCATGAGATACTATGCGCTTATGGATCTATCCATACATACACACAACCATGCATCCATATATACATACGTACAAACATACATACATACATACATACATACATACATACATACATACATACATACATGCATGCATGCATCCATTAATCTATCCATACACACATATATCCATGCATCCATCCATCCATCCATCTAGCCATCTATACATGCATCCATATGCACACACACACACCTACCCACCCCATTCAGGACCTACGCATGGAGGTCTATCCATCCGCCCGTGGTGGTGGTGGGCATATACGATCCCACCCCCCCCACCCCACCCTCCACCCCCCTCACACACACACACACACACACTTACACCATCACACACACACACCACCACTACCACGCACCCCAACCACCGCCACGCAACCCCAGCTCCACCACGCACCTCCCCCTCGTACACACACACACACACACACATTTCCTGCAGGACCTACGCATGGCGGTCTACTCCAATTCGGACACCTCTATCTTGTGTGAGTTCGACACCTTCAGCAAACTTGCCGCCATGAAGAACTTCGTGCTAGCTAAGCGGGTGAGTGTGTGTGCTGTGTGTGTGCTGTGCTTGTGTGTGTGGGGGGGGGGGGGCTTGACACCTTGAGCAAACTTGCCGCAATGAAGAACTCCGTGCTAGCTATGCAGGTGAGTGTGTGTTTTGTATTTGTGTGAGTGTGTTGTGTATGAGTGTGTGAGCTCGACACCTTGATCAAGCTTGCAGCCATGAAGAACTTCGTGCTAGCTTAGCAGGTGAGTGTGTGTTTTGTATTTGTGTGAGTGTGTTGTGTGTTAGTGAGAGTTTGTGTGCTGTGTGTGTTTGTGAGGGTGTGTGTGCTGTGTGTTTTGTGTGAGTGTGTGAGTTTGACATCTTCAGCAAGCTTACAGCCATGAGGAACTTCTTGCTAGCCAAGCAGGTGAGTGTGTGTCATGTGTGTTTGTGAGAGT